>APFE030063934.1:31212-70394 GCA_000404065.3 Pinus taeda
CCAAGCTGTTCATCATTATTCTTAATATAGCATTTGCTTCCAAAAATTTTGAAATGCTTTACCGAAGGAGTTTCACCATACCAGAGCTCATGAGGAGTTTGAGTGTTGTTCACTCGGACATTTGTTTTGTTGAGAATAACAACTACAACAAATGTAGCTTCACCCCAGAAGGTTGCGGGAGTTCCAGACTCATCAAGCATAGCATGAGCCATTTGTTGAACCGTTTTGTTCATCCTTTTCACCACTCCATTTTGTTGAGGAGTCCTAGCTATAGAGAATTCCCTTCTTATTCCATGTTCTTCACAGAAATCGAAAAATTCATTTGAGGTAGACTCCCCACCTCTGTCAGACTTGAGGCACTTAATTTTGTGATCTGATTCATTTTCAGCCAAGGCTTTGAAAGATTTTAATTTGTCGAATGCTTCGTCTTTGTGCTTCATAATTCCTAACCAAACCATCCTGGAGAAGTCGTCTATGAATAATATAAAGTATTCTTCTCCTCGAGGTGACCTTGTCCTAAATGGACCACATACATCTGTATGGACTAGCTCAAGAGGTCTACTAGCTGATCCTTCCTTCTTAGGGAAGCTAGTTCTGGTTTGTTTACCAAACTAACATGATTTGCATATAGTGTTGTCTGGAATTTTGATATCCGGAAGACCACGAACTGCCTGGTATTTGCATGCTTTCCTTATTTGTGAGAAGCTTAGATGCCCCAACCTCTGGTGCCATAACCAGTGTTCATCATCCTTGCTCAAATAGCATTGTTGTTATCCTTCTTTAAATATGTATAAATTATTTGGAGTTCTTCTGCCTTTGATCATTGTTTCTCTTGTATCAAGATCACGAACACTACACCCATTTGATCGAAATATTACCTTGGTTCCTAGATCGCACATATGACTGACACTCAGTAGATTATTCTTCAAGCCATCAACATACAAAACATTTCTAGCTTTGACCTTTTCCTTCAATTGAGCAGTGCCTTTTCCTTTTATGACTACATGGGTATCATTTTCAAAAGAAACTTTCTTTCCCTTTTCTAAAACACTATATGATTCAAGTTTTTCTTTATCACCTGTCATATGCTTTGAACCTCCACTGTCAATGTACCATTGATTTTCTTGTCTTTATGCATATAAAGCTATCCCACATCTTTCTGGTTGCGGTTCCTTCATTCTTCATGTTCTGGAATTTGAGGTTTGTTCCTTCTGAGTTGTCTTCCAAAACCTGCTCCTGCATTCAGAATCTTCATGACCGAAGTTATTACAAATAGAACATTCAATTTCATTTTCATGGGCGGAAAAGTTGTTATAGGTCCTTTTTGTGATTCCAGTCATACTTCTTTGTTTTTGAGCTTCTCTAGTCATGATTGTCTTATAGGCAACACATTGAGCTGCTTTGTGGCCAAAGTTATGGAAAGGGAAACATTGGCCATTGAAGAAACTCCTCCGATTATCAAATCTATCTGCCAAATGATTGTAGTTTCTATTGTTATCCATTATTGAGGCAAATTGAGAAGATTTTACCTGTGGCTGGTTGTAGATTTTGTTCATCCTTAAGGTGGATTGCCCCTGATTTACCTGGTAGTCTTTGTTTATTCTTGATGTAATTCGTCCCTGTTTTACCTAGTGATCTTCATTGGGCTTTTTCTCATTCCTCCTTGCTGCATCGAGATAACTCTTTGAGGTGGATGCTTGAGACGCTTCTCCATTATACCCCAGACCAGTCTTGATTAGTGGAGAATGTTGTACATTGATAATCTTATCCAGAGTTTCAGATCCTTTAACAAATTTAAGATTAAGAGCCTTTTTTTTCTCAATTTCTTTTCTAAGTCCAACAATTTCACATTCTAACTTCTCAAGAAATTTTTCTTTTTCATCAAGTTGGAATTGCAGAGTATCAATGATCATATTCTTTTCTTCTAAACATGTTTTGAGTCTAGAAATCTCTTCATAAAATCCATCCACCTCTATAGCATCCATGTAATCATCATCTTCAAAGGCCATTAAAAGTTTATAGTTATTACCTCGTTCATCTTCATCACTATTTGAAAGACCATCACTATCTTCATGAGTGTAGTAACTTTTCTTAGTTACATTATGTTTCTTGTTCCATCTAACAGGTTCCTTCCCTTTGACAGTTTTATCCTTATGAGGAAATTTGGCAACATAGTGACCAACTCTCCCACAAGCAAAGCATTTGAAAGGTAACTTACCTCTGAATCTTCCAGTACCCCGTTGAATGTTTTTGACAAAATTTGATTCTTCTTCCTCTTCTGACGCATGTCCTAATTCATAGTAGTCTCCTTTGCCTGAAGCCTTGAAAGCCGCTTCTCTCCTGTCTGATGGTCCTCCTTTCCTCATTTCATAAGCAATTAGAATCCCGTGAAGTTGTGACATTGTAAGGTTTCATAGATTCTCCTTTTCTTATATTGCAGAAACCTTAGATTCAAACTTAGGGGACAAAGATCTTAGAACTTTTTCAACCACAACAGCCTCTTTTATTTCTTTACCCAAGTTTTTCATACAATTAACAATCTGATCCACATGCAGGAAATAGTTAGCCACACTTTCATCATTATGCATTCTGAGATTTTCATACTGAATTCTGAGGGTTTGACATTTTGCACGTTTTACTTGATCATCTCCTTCATAGCTTAGAACAATCTTGTCCCATATTTCTTTTGCGGATTTATACTGCATAACCTTGACAAATTCTGATTGACATATACATCCTAATAGAGTATTGACTGCCTTTGCATTTGTTTCATATTTCTTCTTCTCAGTCAGATTTGTAGGAGTTGCTAATGGAAAAGTATACCCTGTATCTATGATTTCCCAGACTTCTGTACCAAGAGATTGAACATAGGCAGTAACTCTTACCTTCCAATATACGAAGTTTGTCCCATTAAAAATCGGTGGCCTGATTGATGCTTCCCTCTCGTAGTTACTCATGATGAAAGATCTTCCTTCAAGCAATCAAGCTTCTTCTGAAGGACCTGCTCTAATACCAATTGTTGGAAATAATACTAAGAGAGGGGGGTGAATCAGTATTATCAAGTCAAATATTCCTTTTCAAAATCAAATGATATATGCTACCTCAGTTAATTAAACCCGCGTATATACGCAACTATGCAGAAGGAAACCCGCGTATACAAAGAAAACTTTTAATTTACATTATCTTTCTGATGTTGATTGTTAATCTGTGTTTCAGAATCAAATAACCAGTAACCAGAAATAGTAAAATCGAGCATAAAGACAATCACAGACAAGAACACAAGATATAAGGTGGAAACCCAATGTGGGTGAAACCCACCTGCTGCAATTCGTCTCTATCTTCTTTTAAATTAGAAACTTCTTTTACAATATACTGGTGCAGTCCTTTACCAGTACGCAGGCTGCAACCTACAGAGAGCTACAACCCTCTCTCGTTCTCCAGCTTCTCCTGGAAGGGAACTACAACCCCCTTTAGCTCTTGCACTAGCCAAGATACTAGTATGTAGGTGCTGGCCTGTAGAAGGCTACAACCTTCTCTTTCTTCCAGGGACCACATTTCATTAATTTTTAGATTGGATCCATGAACATCAATCAATCATCAAGAATTTCTCCATCAACCAATTTCCTTTTCACGAATTATATCTGAATCAAGTAGATACTTCTCTGACAGTTGTACCCAAAACACAGTACCAGAAACCACACACCAAAATTTGAACCCAGAATACAGCAACAATACAGAAGCAGCTAGATCATAACTCAAAATATATACGCTATTTCAATAACCTACAACATGCGTGCATACGCTTCTGTGTTTGGAACAACCTACGTATATGTTGTTTTCATTCATTGAACCAACGTGTATACGTGACTTTACTTCATTGAACCTGCGTACAGATCTATAAAGGATAATACGCTCTTTCAGATATTCAAACACTAATTAACCCAGATTATCAGTGTTATAGATCAAGCAAGCGCCACATATAACATACCAAAATCATTAAAAGATACTATCATTCAAGCTTAAAGATTATGACCCATCAATAGAACTTATCCTTCTCTTTGCGCTAAGGTTCCTCCTTCCTTCAGATCTAGATCTGCACCATAACCCAATTACCAGTATTCCAGATCTAGCGCTTTATCAGGTATTCAATAATAATTTAGATAATCCTTTGCCACATGATCTCCTTCCTCTTTTATAGTCTTAGGCCTTCCATAATAGCATGGTCCAGAACCATAATGAACCAATACCATGGACCCAATACTTGGGATCAACACTTCTAAAGAGGAACCATGGTCCAAAACCATAGGTTCAAATACCAAGGGCTAACTACCACGGACCAAAGGTAAGTTCTCCAACATATATGTGCCTTTGTAACGTCTAACCCGTGTGTATACGCATCTTCGTCTAGATGAGCCTGCGTATATGTCTTTTCCTTCATTCTGAAAGCCTGAACTGAGATCTGTTACCAAAGAGAGTTGCCATCAAGGACAACACCTGTGCCATAGTTCTAAATCAGTGCCATAGTGCCAACAAAAGCATTACCCAATGTCTCACTGGAGCTTTTCCAGTGCATTTCCTTACTAAGGATAGCACTGACAACATCATCAAACTTTAAAGTACTAGATCCAGAAACAGAGTTACTAATGGCCATTACTAAACCATTCCAACTTTCTAGCAACGAGCACAAGCATAACAGAGCTCTAATTGCATCATTAAAGTTTACCGCTACAGAACTTAACTGACTTGTAATAGTATTAAATTCATTTAAATGGTCTACAACAGATCCACCCTCCGACATCTTCATATTAAATAACCGTTTCATAAGAAATACCTTGTTTGAGGCCGATGGATTTTCATATAGTTTCACCAACGTCTTAATCAAACCCTCTATTGTTGTTTCCTTTGAAATGTTGAAGGCGACCGATGCTTCGAGACACAACAGTACTATTATGAGTGCCTTTATATTGAGAAGGTTCCATTCTTCATCTGTCATACCCGTCGGCATCTTTGTTTTTCTGCCCAATGGTAGGTAGAGCTATTTCTGGTATATATAATCTTCCATCTGCATCTTCCACAGCGAGAAGTTTTGGCCATTATATTTCTAAACCCTAAACTTACCATCTTCTGCCATTTCTCCCAATCGAACAAGGAACCCTTCTTTCCTGTGAGTTTATCAGCCAAATAGACCTTTGGCTCTGATACCAATTGTTAGAAAATTATATATTACAGAGCAATAGAACACACAAAATATAGTAGAAATATAAACACGGAAAACTCATAAAACCAGAGAAACAAAAATATACGTGGTTCACCCAATTTGGGCTACGTCCACCCCGAACAGCCAGTCCTTCCTTTCTATTATCCAACAAAATGAAGAGACACAACCTACATCAGATCCACTATAATATCCTTTATTTTCTCTCACAGTCTCACCTCTTTGCTTCTCACTCAGAGAATACACGTCTATTTCACAACCTCAATACAATGCCCTCATACAAAGAGAGGGGTTGCCTTATAGGGAAAAAAACCTTAAACTAAACATAAGTTCTACCGTCAGATCATTCACCTAATGAATGACCCAGATTGACTAGAAATTACTATACTTTTACAAGGAAATTTTTACATTTGTTTTTAGCTTCGGGGGTGCTGCCCCCCAAACCTCCGCTGGGGGACCGCTGGCCCCCGGACCCCCCAACCGGGGGGGATCATCCCCCCTGAACCCCTGCGGGTGGGACAAATCCCCCCCCACCCCCCCCCCCCCGCACCCCCCGTGTGGAGGGGTGTACAAAATTCTTTGGGTATATGTACGGCTGAAACAAAGACCTCTAAATAATCATGCTCCACACCCAACATCGGTGAGAGATTATATTAGACAATTTTTTCAGCCAAATACAGAACCTAGCAAGGATGGGAAAATAAACATCATGGATGTAGGTGATTTACTTTTGAGAACGATCCTATTCACAATCGCAAAATTGGCTGGTAGTGTGACACTACATCTGACAAACAGATCTTATATGCAGTATGCATTGGAGTGTCTAGAGCCAAAAGTTTTCAACTGGTGTGAGGTTGTGCTTTCTTCACTGAAAGAACAAATGGCTAAGGTAAAAAGTGGTAAGATGAAGAATTTATGCTATGGTTCGATCTTAATCGCTTTTACCTTAGAGAGAATCCCACTAATGCAACCATGGCATGTATCACTAGGTGTAACTGGTCCTAGAGATCCACATATGCAGAGGTGGGTTGAATTGATGGCTCTACATGTGGGTCAGTCAACAAACATTTTTTCCACTGCATTCTTCAGTTGGCTTGGGCGAAAACATCTTATCATCGAGGAGCATCCACACTCATGGATGGATTTCCATGGAGATGTAGATTTGATTCTACCAGTTGGAGCATAATGGGGTGCTATGGATAAGTTGTTTGACCAAAGTGTTTTTGATTTTTCAAGTTTCTACATTTTTTTTATGCTTTTGATGTTTCCAAGACTAAACTAAAATTACTCGTATGCATGCAAATGTGGATACTAATCGAACTGTGGGAAACCAACAGGTTGTAGGTGGACCAGCACGGAGAAACATCGAGAGAGCAGTTCTCCGGGATTTGGATTTTGCTGAGACCTTAGCAGAGTTGCAAGATCACATAAAGGGATTAACCCTTGGTATTCTGGATATCCGGATTGAGGAGTTACCTATGAGGATATAATGCCACACTATTGGTGTTCCTAACCACTGGGCGAGCCTTTTTCACATGATAGCATAAGTTGTGACCTGTTACCATGAGCACCACTAAATCTACTTAGGATGTTTTGCATGCATTTTGATTTTTTGGGTCAGATGACCAAACGTGTCTTGGACACAAATTTTGTAAAAACTTTTAAAACACCTACCTATTTTACTTTCAGAGTTTTCTATAGTTATATGCAATCCTATTCAACTGATGATGTGAATTGAAAATATTACTTTTACATGTGTTTCAAATGTCTATTTAACACATAATCTGCTAGAGCATTAGTTAATGTGTTAATATTTCTGGAAATATGTTGATATTGAATGTGTTCAAAATGTCTTTCCAAAATACAAACTCCAATGAACATATGAAAAATTATTGGATTTCGGATAGTATAAATTCTTGTTAGTTGTAGTACAACAAGTTGCAATTCCAGCCTAACGATGATTTGGCAAATGCCAAGTGAAATGGTATCAGAGAGTAGTTCAATCAATGCGCTATAATCAGGGATGTTGTTTGTTGATTGGCTGAAACAAATCCCTTGGAAACTCACTAACTCGCCACTTGGAGCGAAAATAGCCCATGCCGCAGAAGACAAGTTCTAGGTACTATGACTAGCACCATCGGTGTAACCAACAAAAGGTTCTGAAGACTCCGACATCTGCAACAAATGTAAAGTGAATTACTATCCAAATAAAAAATCTCTAAAAGATACACACACACACACATGCAATGAAAGCATATATACAATGAGTTTTACTACACTTAATCAAGCATACTAATGTTTGAGGTACAACCCATTTTGGGGCTGCGACAATGGAATCCCATCATAATCTACTAACTTGTAGGCACCTTTTTCCAGAACACGCTTGACAATGTAAGGACCCATCCTCATTGGTTCAAATTTCCCTGCTCCAAGTTTATCAACTTCCTAATTGTAAAGAAAGACCAAGTCTCCTTATGAGAAGATACGAGGCTTGAAATTTCTATCATATTGCGCCTTAATACATTCCTTATGAACTTCATTAGCCAATGCGACATCATGAAGAGTTTCATCTAGATGGATTAATTCCAAGAAACATGCTTCTTCTTTAGAAGTATCAGGTAAAAGGTCAATCGCAAGTTTGATCGATGAAATTTCACATTGTATCGGTAAGATTGCTTCCAAACCATACACCAACTAAAAGGGTGTGAGTCCAGTCGCATTCCTCACCGAGGTTCGATATGCCCATAAGGCAGAGTACAGGATTAAATGCCAGTTTCACTTATGAACCCCTATCATTCTCTGCAATATCCACTTCAGGACTCTTTTGATGGCCTCAACTTGTCCATTTGCTTAGGAGTAATAAGGGGCAGAACAATCATGTGATAGTCCTAACTTAGCAGTCAACTCAGCCATCATGTGATTTTGAAAATGCGACCCATGATCTGTAACTATGGTTCGTGGTACAATAAACTGGGCAACCACATGGTTAGAAGGGAAAAGAGTAGGTGTTTTGCCACTGTTATTCAATGTTGACATCGCCTCGGCCCATTTTCTAAAATAGTCAATGACGACTATAATGTAACCATGACCCCCAACCGAGGTGGGTTTACATGTCATAAAGTCAACGCCCCATTTGGCAAATGGGCCAACAACAATGACATACAATTGTGCATGTGTTAATTTGGTTTTGTGGTCATATATCTAGGATGCATGATAGTTTCTGACAGAAATAATACAATCTTTGAATATAGTTGGATAGAAGTAACCAGCATGGAGAATTCTTTGTGCAGTTGCATATCCAAATAAATGTCCACCATAGGCACCTGAATGGCAATGATTCAATGCTTTCTCAGCTTCCTCATGTGTGAGGCACCTCTGTAAAACTGTATTGATACCATGATGGTAAAGAGTGTCGCCAATGATCAAATAATCTTTGGCTTAGTAACGAATACGTTGTTGTTGTGAGAGAGAGGTATCATGCCAGAAAGTTTAGGTTTGGAGATATATTAGTATATCTCCATACCACATGTTAGATGAAGATATTAGAAACAGAGACTCATCCAAAATTGATGGTTCAAATGTTGAATCAATGGAGGTTAAAGGAAGGTCGCAAAGTAACTCTGCAAAAACTAGAGCTTTCTTTGATTTGGACTTCATGAATTTCAAATCAAATTCCTGTAAAATAACTATCCATTTTGAGTATTTTCCCCCAGCAATTGACGCGACAGAATTTAAGTCATAGGGTTGTAATCCAAAATGATAGTTTTTTTCTATAGCTAGATGTAATGGTGAAATATTTGAATAGATTTCATAGCTGTGAAAGTTAGTTTTTCGATATAAGAGTACTTAATTTTTGTATCGATATTACAACTCAAGTAATAAATCAGATTTTCAATCTCGTTTTCTTCCTGGACTAAGACCATGCCAATGGTTGTATCTGTAGTGGCGAGATACAGGTAATAGTCATTTTGGTAATTTGAGAATACATTAATGAAGCTCTAATCAACGTACCTTTAAGAGCATCGAAGGAAGCTTATGCAACTTGATCCCAATGAAATGGTATCTCCTTTTTCAAAAGACTTGTAAAATATTTAGCCATTTCAGCATAATTAGGAATGAGCCTCCTTAGAACATTTGCTTTCCTTGGAGTCTTTGTAACTGTAAAAGACTTGAAGGTGGAGGCAAATCCAAAATTGCATAAACCTTTAATGGATTGAGTGAAACCCCCTATATAGACACTACAAATCCAAGAAATCAACTAGAACCAACCCAAAATACACATTTGTTTGGATTGAGTCGTATCTTTCAGTGTCGACACCGTAAAAATATTTCTCTCTAATGTTGTGGGTGATCAGTCCACCTTCATGAATGAGCAGGCAAATCGTCAAGGTAAGGTTGAACAACGTTCTTGATGTCATGGAAGGCATAATTCATTTCCCTCTGAAATGTGGCCCCAAAATTCTTCAAACTGAATGGGAGTTTCCTACAGGGGAATGTGCCCCATGGACAAATCAAAGCTATTTTCGATTCGTCCTCTAGGTAGATATTGATTTGATTGTAGTCAAAAAATCCATCCATAAATGAGAATATTTCGCATCTGGCACATTTGTTAATAATTTGGTCGATAAAAGTAGTAGTATAATTATCCTTTGGACATGCCTGATTTACATCACTATAATCGATGCATACTCGAATTGTCCCTTGTTCTTCATGATAGGAACAAGGTTGGAAACCTAGTCAGTAAGAGGTACAGGGTAAATGAAACTAGCCCACAAAAGTTTTCAACTTCTGCTTTAATTGCAGTGGCTTTCTTTGGATGAATAGGTCAAACCTGCTATCGAACTAGCTTGACATCAGGGTACATTTTTATTTTATGTTCAACAATACTAGAGTCAATGCCCAACATCTCCTTGTAAGGCCATGCAAAGATATCTCTAAATTCATGAAAGAGAGTACAGTAACTATTGAGTTCTGATGGAGAACAAGATTTTTTGACATGAATGTTCTCTACAATATTAGCCTTGGTCAAAATATTAATAGAAATCATTTCTTCAACATTTTACATGTTTCACTTAGATTCTACTGTGTCTATGAAAACTGAATTTCAAAGGAAATCAACAACTGAAGGTTGGATTAGTTCATTTGAATAATCTTCGATGTCATTTAGAAGACGGTAACAATGATGATAATCTTCCCAGGGTTCTTCTCCTATCAATATTAATTTGATGATTCCTTCATCCGTAGAATGTATATGTGAGAAATGATTTGAAGAAGTACCATATTCTAATGAACGGTCTACCAATATAATTGGTGAATGCAGATTTGCGTTTGCCACACAAGCCTAAAAAATTGATTGCTATGCTGATTCAATGGGGCTTAGCGGCATTACTCAATATTACTATCAACTTCAAAATTGTTGGTAATCCTCCTTAAATCAAATGAGGTGGAGGAAATCATGTTACAAGTCTCTACTCTTGCCACTTCCACCAAATCAAATGGTGACGGTAGCGTAAAAGTACCCATTAGGGAAGGATCTTTAAGGATACCTACTCCAACACTTTGCATTGACAGTGAGGGTCCGTGTACTAATGAAATGCTTCCCGTAGCTTGTGAACTATTTGCAAAGAAGGCTAGCTAATCAAGGATTATGATTCCACCCTTATGAGGGAATGCAATAGTATGAAAGTATGTGGAAAGAACAACAACCATAGCATATACCCATGGCATTCCCATTAAAATGTTGTAATCGAGGGGCCCATCAACTACCTCAACTTCAAAAATAATTGTTTGTCCCCCTAGTTCGATTTGTTGGTTACTCAAAATCCCACAAGGAGTATATGTTCTTCCATCAAATGCTTTTAACATGGTTGGCAATCATGACAACGACAATGAACCAAGTGTTTTCCAGCAGCTCATTGACATAGTGCAAGTAGATGTCCCCTCGTCAACAATAGTTCGATGAAAATTCTTATTGAGAGCTTTTACATGAATTAGGAAAGCTAACTACACTAGTAATTATGGTGTATATCCCTCATGGTTAAAAACCACAAGATTACTATCTACAGGGTCTACTCTGCCTATTGCTAACAGTAAAGCCTGTTTCTGGGAGGGGAAATTTTGTAACACCTCGAGTGTTGACATAGTAGAAGGTGACTGAGCAAGGTCATGCACTATGTTATAGTTCTGAGCTGCTCTAGCCTGAAGGTTAAATGTTGATTTACGCACAACTCTCTTCGGTGGTTTTATTGTCAATATTGGTACAATAGGTGGAATATTTTCAGATGAAGTTGAAATTGAAGGATTAGGTTGATCAGTGGCTTGATTATTCGAATATGATGGTGGATTTCCATAATCTTCATTTCTCGTTCACACCAAAGCTTCGTTTTATGGCTTTGTGATGGACAACATAAGTACTTGGGATGTGGAAGCATGGTCTATCGCAACCAAATGTGTCTTCGGGTTTGGAAATGGATCATTCAACACTACAGATGTGTTTGAAGTTGTTAAAAGTTTAGAGGCCTCTGAGCGGTGTGGACAATCTCTTGTAAAATGCTCATCATTACATATTAGACATTGATAACAAGGTTTCCTTTCCAAAGTATAGGAATTAGATGATTTCTCTTGAGGGGAATTATCTTATTCATTTTTGTTTTTCCCCTTTTCTCTTGCCTCCTGGTTGCTTTTTATTTTTTCCTTTGTCAGATGACACATCATTAATTTCGGAAGCAAGAGTGTTTTCTGATGCATTGGTAGTTTGATTGGTAATGGCAAGAGTTTGACCAGATTGTCTTCCTGCCATTTGCATGCTTGAAGAATCGATCACACCATCGTTGGCATGAGATTCCTTACTCGATTGTGGAGGAGGAGGAATAGTGAAAGTTGGTCGGGGTGCATTGGGAATTTGGTCGTAGAGCATGTTGGATTGTGTGTAAATCAAATCCAAGTATTGGGCATGAGAAATTACCTTCTCTTCTATGAAAACTCCACCTCTTGCCACATCCTCGGTGATTGATGGCAACAAGGATTTTATGAACCACTCAACTAAAAGATGTTCAGGAACATATGTCTTAACCATTCGATGATGATGACGCCACTCATGAATATGATTTGATATATGGATAGCAATAGTCTGTTTAAATTTGGTTGGGAGTTCTATTCCAGTCTCGTATCTAATAGATAATTGGAAGTGGGTCAGAAATGTAGTGGCTAAAGTTGTAAAGTTGTCAAAAGAAGCTCTTGGTAACTCCATGTACGATTTAGCAGTCAGAACAATAAGTGTTCTTTGGAAAAAATAAAGTCTAACTAAATCATCATTTAAGGAGTTTGATGAGCACCACAAATGAAAGTTCATGACATGATTTGATGGGTCTTCTCTGGGATTTCCATTGAATTTTATAATGTCAGAAGGTAACTTGTGCAGAATTATTGGCCACCAAGGTGCATATAAGATTGGATCATTAGTGAGTTGATTTAAATCTGGTAATTCTAAAGTTTCTACAAATGGCAACTGTCAATTCAAATTAGGTTGAGCATACCCAAGATATGATGGAATTTCCTGAGCAATAGGTCATTGCATACCAACATAGGGCATCTACATTTGATAACCTAGCTAGGGTTGTTGTTGAACAAACCCGACATAAGGTGGTTATTGATAACTAGTTTGAATTTGTGGTTATCCATAACCTGTAATGCCTTGTTTACCAGGACCTTGGTAAGCTTGATATTGTCCAAATCCAGGTTGAGCCTATTGGGCAAGTCCAAATTGGGGTTGGAATTGATGGAATTGGGGTTGTTGAAATTGAGGCTGCCATGGTTGTTGAATCAAATGTTGTTGTTGTTGTTGGTACAATTGTTGTTGATTTAATGGTTGTTGTTGCCCAGCAATGAAAGGTTGGTCAAGTTGTGAATAAACTATACCAGTTTAAGCTTGGGTCAGTTTAGATAAGGGTATAATAATCTGAGGTTGTTGTTGAACCCTGTAAACAAGCGATTGTTGTACAACAATCTGAGAAACTTGAACTTCTTGACCTGAAACTTGTGGTTGCGAGGTAGAAGGACCAGTTTGTACCAATTGAGATACAATAGTTTGAACTTGTGACTATGGTACAGTAGTAACAATAGGTGTAGTAGGAATAGCTAACACAGTTTGCATTGGTTGTGTTGGATACACAAGAATTGGTTGAACTGCATTGTTGGTTGCCATTGA
Organism: Pinus taeda; assembly: GCA_000404065.3. NCBI lineage: Eukaryota > Viridiplantae > Streptophyta > Pinopsida > Pinales > Pinaceae > Pinus > Pinus taeda. Next base: position 44,634 of record APFE030063934.1, read on the forward strand.
CAAACTCTAATTCTAGGTTAACCTGAATACTATGGGATATTACCATATGACAATCCTCTGGAATAAGGAGGATACAGTGAATAAGCATATTGCTCTCCATATGGAGGCAATCTAGTATTTAATGGATACATAGGTCTTTGTTGACCAGATTCCCTAGCTTGATATTGATATGTAGGATTAAACTGTTGAGTTCCCATTAGAGAAGAACTAGGTAGAATTTTGGTTGAGGACATGAGTGATGAGAATGGTGTAGAAGCAGCCCCTGAGTGGGTTCCAGATAAATATTGGTAACCAACCAGGATGGACGATTCACTATATAGGTGTGACTCAGGTGTGGTAGAAAACATCGAAGAGGTTGCAACAGAAGATTCTACTGCAGCTGCATTAGATGATACAGACTAGGATGTTGACGATTGTTCAACCATAGTTAACTGACCCAAAAGTTGTCCTAAAGAATCGAAGGGTACTTAAAAATAAGCAAGATCAAATGGAGTGGTAAAATGAGGAGTATGAGGGTAAAGATGAAGCCCAGCTCCAAAGTGGAATGGGATTCCAGGTGTAGAATATTCTTCTAATTCTTCCTTTATAGTAATTAAACGTGGTGGAAGAACTTCACCGTCTAGTCCGTAAAATATTCCTGGTGTTGATAAAGTTGAAGTTTCAGTAGTTATTGATGTCTGAGGGGTAACCAATTGATCGTCTTTTGGTAAAGTAACAACTTTTGAATGTTCAAACTCGAAGTCCAAATGTTCAGGTAAATGAACAATAGTTTCAGAAAGAGGTTCCTGAACAACTTTAGGTTCAAATGTAACTTTTGTTTGAAATGTGATAGGTTCTGGATTAACTTCTGGTTGAACTAATTCAGGTTCATAAGAAATTTCTTATTTAGCAACTTCAATTTGAGGATCAACTTGTTGTTGAACAACTTCGGTTACTATTTCACTAGGATCAATGCTAATGTCCTCAGGTAATTGTGAAATTTCTTCTTCAGAAACTGATGTGCCAGAAATGGTTGGAGTAACTGGAGTCTCAGTACTTACCAAAATAGATGATTCAAGTAATTTAGATGAAGAACTAGGAGTTATTGATGTACTAGAATCAGTTAAGTGAGACCGCATTGACCGAATAGGTGTAGCTTCAGGCTACAAAGGTGGTTTGCCTGTTGTTCTCCATGAACGACGGGGTAAGGGTTGATGTTCCTCCACAATTGTTGATTAATTTTATTATCAAAAAAGAAATAAACAAAATGGGGTATACTAGGCAAAAGGTTTACCAAGCAACTATGAATTGCAGAATACCTCCTGGCGAACTAAGAAGTATGGGAAAGCAATCTCCCTGAGTGTTGTTTTCGGTGTATCATAGTGTACAAGGTGGCCTACTCAGTTACTTAAATATGGGTAGCAACCTAAATTTGTCCTCCCATGTATGCCCGATGGTACATGGAGGCCCAATCCATATAAGCATTGTCTAATACAAAATCGCATAGTGAGAGCATTCCCATATACTTTACGTACTGTAACACCACCCTATATACCCAAAGGTATGTGGATGAGCTATTATATACTCACATACGAGGAATGAGGTATCAAACTTGGGATGTATTGCAAATAAGTTAGCGACAACTACTTTGTCTTACAACGTCAGAACATGTCTCTAGCCTAGAACCACTAAATGTTCTCGTTAATGACAATGCTCCATTAGGTAAATTGATGTTAATTTTAAGTTGATCTTGCTTAGGAATTTTCCTTTCAAGTTCACCACGCGATGTATTCTCAAATTCCTAGGAATGCAACTATCATGAAAAGCATTCTTTCCATTCAATTTAATGATGAAAATCCTAGCTACTTACGAATAGAGAAATCAGATTTCTTTCGATCAAAGAGAAAAGAGCACAATCTAATGCAATTTCCCTACACTATTCCTATGAACACACATAAAAATTTTCAATGCAACATGCATGCATTTATTTTCTTTCCTTAATGTGAATATAAACACAATGAAATATGCACATACAATCAATCAATCTTTCATAAGAGCGAAGACTTTTATGACAGTTCTAATTTGAAGGAAGAGAAGACTTTACGACACTTTCTTTCGAATGAAGATTAATAAACTATATTCTCACTTTGACTATTGATCGATAATTACAAAGAAAAAATTAAGAAACATTAATCAATCAAATCAAAGTTGGGCTAGACCAGGAGATAGAAACTTATTTCTAAGATATAACATTCATTAATTAATCAACAAACAAACAAATAGAGAAAAGTTGTCAAAACACTTTCCAGAGGTGGGAAACTGATCCTAGGAGGATCAACAACCTAGAGTGGGAGATAGTGCACTTCAGAGCACTGTTCCTAAGCTAGGGTTGCAATTCAGTGCATTGTGTCCCTCACAAGCCTACGTTGGTGACAGTGAGCCATTTTAAGAGGCAATTTGACACAGTTTTGACCAATTTTTCAATGTAAAGAGTTGAATTACAATCTATGAACACAAATAAGGTCTACAAGGATGTCTTAGGAGGTGGATAAGCTACTAGGAAAGAGGATCTTTCCCCAGTATGGTCGCCAATTTGTTTTGGAGAATTTTGTATCTAGGGATAAATACTAATTCCCTAGATAAGTAGTTGTATCTAGAACAACAGTTTAAAGTTGTAGAATTGAGGCTTTTGTGATTCATCATAGTTATAAGAAGAGCTTCGGCATAAATCACATGAAAATAACCTTTGTCGACGCGTTTCAAACCAACTAGTGTGGTTCATCGTCAGGACACATTTCGAATCAACTTGTCCTTACGATGAACCACACTAGTTGGTTCGGAACGTGTCGACAAAGGTCTTTTTCATGTGATTTACGCCGAAGCTCTTCTTATAATAGTTTAAAGTGTTTTATAATTTTCCTATAAGAAATAGATAAGATGAGAAGATAAGAAGACCTACATGTAGTTGCACTTTCCTCTCGTCTCCCTTGTATCAATCCTGTCACTCCTTCCCGTACTTAATATACTTGAGAAGTACCCTGTAAACACAACAAAAAACAAAGAATCGATGAAAGCACATGATCTATTGAATATAAGTGAAAGGAATCAGATACAATTCACACATATAAGCATTATGAACAATACAAACATATGGGAAAAAGGTTCAAACACTTTATTAGATAGAAGAAGTAATTACAACCATTGGTGTATGATTCAAAGCCATTCCTCCATCTTGGATCCCATCCACATCACATCAAAAGCATGAAAAACTTGTAGCATTACAATACTTGCTTCAAATCCAAATCTCGTAGCAGCATTATCACCCTACAATTCAACATAATCCATCCCCTGATCACATAGATGAGTGGCCAATTTATAGGAATATGAAGGATGTTTTGTCATAAATGGTGGCATTGAATGGCCTTCCATACTTAGAATTAGTTCCATGAAGGAAGGGATGAGAGGATAGGATGCACCTTAACTCATTCCTCATCCATTTTCTATCTTATAAGAGTTGATAAGTGAGGGAACCTTCTAGATGAATCCAAAAGATAAGAATATTCCCCAAACCCTATGTGAATTTCGCTCATTCTCTCCCAGCGTAGGTGAAAGGAAGCCCAAGTTCTTTGCAGAGCACCCTGGTAGTGGACTCAACTGCTCTGTGGCACACCTTTACAAGGGCTTACCTATGTTGGTCACTCTAGAGGTTGTTTTTGGATGTCTTCAAGTCATGAAACTGTCTGGGAAAGAGGCATTCAAAGGGGTGACTTATTTAGGGCATGAAGCAACTGAAATTAGGGTTTGATGAGCCCTAAAACACTTATCTGGTTGTTGGGAATTGAATTACCGAAATGGATCTGTAACATCAATGGTACACCTATGGGTGAGGAGAAGATGTTCTTGTGTTCTTTCATAACCGAATCCATTTGATGTTGTTGTTGCATGGAGGTATCCTTCGCATGGGTCATGGATGTGGCTATGATCTTCCCCGTACTTTGGGAGCAAACTAGACATAAAATGAATTTCCTAGTCTGGGAGATGATCTGACTGCATTTCTTAGCAGAGATCAAAGAGGTGGTGGTAGGTGGGGCTACCTCTGGTATCTTGTATAATGAATTATACAATGAAATAATAACAAAGCAAGGCCTTGACTCATACATAGCATGTTTCCTCCACAAGTATGGTTGGCCTAATAATACATCACAAACATCTAGAGGTGCAACATCACACAATACCTAGTCTTTGAAGGGCCTAATGTTGGAGGAAGGTGACACTATTGGTGGACTCAGAGATCTCGTCCTTGGTGAAGCCACCCTATACTGTATGGTTGCGGCTGCGGTGTAGTCGGTAGGCCCAACCATTTCACGACCTCTGCTGAAATGAGGTTCTTTTGGCTGCCACTGTCGACAATGAATTGCAGCGGTGATCCCTTCACCCACATTTGTGAGTGGAAAAGATGCTCCCCCTCCTTTGGATCTTCGGGCTCATTCTTCTGGATCTTGATAGTGGAAAAAATGGCACTGGGCTCCGCATCAATGATCTTCTTCCCTTTACCATTCCCCTTATCAGGTTTTGACTCAGGGTCGAAACATGCATCTGATTCGGAAGCCTTCAACTCGGCCACTAGCAACTGCTTCGTCCGACACTCACTTGTGTTGTGAGTGGGGCTATTGTGGAACTCACACCACTTTCCTGTTCCTTATTCGACTTCGTGGTTTTATTCTTTTCTTGCGGCTTTGACAGGTTGTCTTGGGTCACCCCACCTTGGCTTTGTCATTTGGTCTTCAGATTCGCATATCCAAAGTCTCACTTCTTCTGTTTAAACTTTTGCTCGATCTTGATAGTGTATCGGTAAACCATGCTGAGCGAAGAGATGTTCAAGAACACCATCTCATCTTGGATGTACTTGTGTAGGTAGCCATAGTATTTAATTACCAAATGCAACTCAGAATCCTTGATACCCAACTTTGTGTGAAGGGTATGAAAAATATTTGTGAACTTTGGCACAACTTGGTCCCTTTCCTGCCGCAGCATGGTCCACTTTATGTATTTGTCCTCATAGCATTTGACATGGTAATACTACTCCTTTATGGTGTCCTGAAATGAATTCCAAGTGGGTGTGGCTAAAAAAGGTGAGCTCATAATTTCATCCTTTTTCTTGCAATAGGTTTCCCACCAGTCTTTGGCTTAGGGAGCTCCTTTGAGAAGTACAAAATTGATCTTTTCCCAGTTGGAAAAATCATGAACATAAAAATACCCATCTAGTTGATTTAATCATTTATCTACAACATTTACATCTATCTGACCCCTAAATATGGGGATTCCAAAATTAACTTGTAACTTAAATAGCATGGCATTTCCAGAGTAGTTGTTGGAAGCCGATGCATCACCTCTGGGTAGCCACTGAAGGATCTGGGCAAAGTTTTCCATCATTGCATTCCTTTGTTGCTCAAGGGCTTATTCGAGCAAGATTTTGGTAGGATATCCTACTTCCTCATCTTCCTTTTCATCTGTGATGGGAAGCCGTCAGGATTTGCGAGGTTGGTCTTGCAAAGGTTCAACCTGTCCAAGCCCTAACTCTTTATAGTCCGACCTCGTTGGGAACATGCAATGAAAAACAGAGAAAAAGCAAACCGCTATGATACCACTATTCTTGATTTAAATAGGAATGAAAAAAATTACAGATATAACCATAAATACAGAGATGCAATAGAAATAATACTTCATTTCATTAATGTAAAATACTAAAATATGTGTATAAGAAGAAATGGAAATAAACCAATTAGGGCAATGGTAGCATATCTCTGAGAAGAGATATGGTGATTACATGCCTTTGAACTATCTTACAATGAGGGTCAAAGGCCTATTTGTTGTTGAGAAACAATGGAAAACCCTATACATCGAAAAACATAATCCTAGGAGATGAAACGCCAAACTATTGGCCCCATTTGGTTAAATTAGTACATCAACTTCCCGGGGTCGTAACTTTGGCATATGATCTTAGTTTGACGTGCACAATAGCTCATTAGAAAGATCTATCAGAGGAATACAACTCTGGGAAGAGAAACATTGCTCCATCACCCCATGTTACTCCTAGTTTTCCCAAAAGATGTCGTTTAGGTCCTCAAAACGGCTCCATAAGTTCAGGACTCGAAAAACTACTAAAAATAGTAAATTGTGGTACAATTAAGAAAACTAAAAAAATGAAAGAGACAGTTGTGGAGGTCCAAGTGGGATAGGTGGGCGGCCACCAACATCCACTTGGATCATTCCCCTGCCTGTTGTTCTTCAATCTCTGATGTGTCCAGTCACGGTGGGAACCATGGTCGAGGGTAGTCCACATTGAACACTTGGTGCAAGTGAAGGAATGGGGGAATGTTATGCTCCAAAGCATTATTTCCCACAAACACAGTAATGTTGTAAGAACCATATTGGAGTGGTCTAAACTTCTGATGGGCTCTTTTAAGGTGTTCCTTCTATAGATGCAAACATGCTTTGTCGCCCACTTGAAACTTGTGTGGTACCTGATTTTGATCATGTCGTTGCTTGTACTTGGCTTTTCCCATAATAGGTGTTCCAGAAGTCAAATTGGATGAATGCTTGACCTGACAGTGCAACGGTACCCCTATGGGTGAGGAAAAGATGTCCTTGTGTTCTTTCATGGCCGTATCCATCTATTGTTGCTCCTGCATGGAGGAACCCTTCGCATGGGTCATGGATGTGGCTATAATCTTCCCCTTACTTTGGGAATGAACAAGATAAAAACTGAATTTCCTAGTCTATGAGATGATCTTACTACATTTCTTAGTAGAGATCAAAGAGGTGTCAGTAAGTGGGGCTACCTTAGATATCCTGTATAATAAATTACACAAAGAAATAATAACAAAGTGAGGCCTTGATTCATACACAACAAGTCGCTCCACAAGTATGACTAGCCTAATAATACATCACAAACATCTAGAGGTGAAACATCACACAATACCTTGTCTGTGAGGGGCTTGATGTTGTAGAGAAGGTGACAATACTGGCAAAATCGTAGATCTCGTCCTTGGTCAAGCCACCCAATACTGTATGGTTGTAGGTGTGGTGTAGTCGGTAGGGCCAACCGCTTTATGCCCTCTACTTAAATGAGGTTCTTTTGGCTTCCATTATCGACAATGAATTGCAGTAATGAACCCTTCACCCACATTTGTGAGTGGAAAAGACGCTCCCCCTTGTCTGGATCCTTGGGATCATTGGATCTTGCCAGTGGCAACAGTGGTGTTGGGCTCTGCATCAATGATATACTTCCCTCTACCATTCCCCTTGTTGGGTTCTCACTCAAGGTTGGAACATGCATCTAATTTTGAAGCCTTCAACTTGGCCACCAACGATTGCTTGGTCCAACACTCACTTGTGTTGTGAGTGGGGCTCTTATGAACTCACCCCACTTTCCTATGTCCTTATTCAACTTCCTAGTTTTGTTCTTTTCTTGCAACTTCAATGGGTTGTCTTGGGTCACCCTGCCTTGGCTTTGTCCTTTGGTCTCCGGATTCGTAGATCCAAAGTCTAGCTTCTTCTGTTTGAACTTCTACTCGATATTTACATGATATCAATACGTTGTGCCCACTGAGGAGATTTTCAGGAACTCCATCTCATCTTTGATGTACCTATGTAGGCGTCCGTGGTATTTGAGTACCAAATGAAGCTCAGAATCCTTGATACCCAACTTTGTGCAAAGTGTTTGAAAAATATTTGTGAACTCTTGCACATCTTGGTCCCTTCCCTACTGCAGCATCATCCACTTTATTTATTTGTCCTCATAGCTTTTGACAGGGTAATACTTCTCCTTAATGGCATCCCGAAATGAATTCCAAGTGGGTGCAGCTAAAAACAGTGAGCCCATAATTTCATCCTTCTGCTCGTAGTAGGTTTCCCACTAGTCTTTTACATGGGCGACTGCTTTGAGAAGTGCAAAAGTGATCTTTTCCTGGCTGGAAAAATCATGAATAGAAAAATAACCATGTAGAAGATTTAACCATTTATCTACGACATCTGCATCTATCTAACCCTCAAATATGGGGATTTAAAAATTAACTTTTACGTTAAAGGGTGTGGCATTTCTAGAGTAGCTATTGGAAGTTGATGCGTTGCCTCTGGGTAGCCAATCAAGAATCTCGGAAAAGTTTTCCATCATCGCATTCCTTTGTCGGTCAAGGGATTTTCATGGAAGATTTTGATAGGATCTCCTGCCCCCTAATATTTCTTTTCATCCACCACGGGAGGCCGTCAGGATTTGAGAGGATGGTCTTAAAAAGGTTCGACCAGATCAAGCCCTAACTCCTTATATCCCAACCTCGTTGTGGACATGCAAAGAAAAACATAGAAAAAGCAGACCACTCTGATACCACTAATCCAGATTTAAATAGGAACACAACAAATTATAGATATAGCCATAAATACAGAGATGCAGTAGAAATAATACTTCATTTCATTAATGTAAAATACTGAAGTATGCTTACAAACAGAAATGGAAATAAACCAGCTACGGTGATGGTAGCTTATCTCTAAGAAGAGATGTGGCAAATACATGCCTTTGAATTGTCTTACAATGAGGCTCGAAGGCCTATTTATTGTTTAGAAATAATGGAAAACTCTAAATATCCAAAAACCTAACCCTAGGAGATGAAACGCCAAATTGTGGGCCCTGTTCGAGTAAATTGGTACATCAAATTCCCGGGGTCGTAACTTTGGCAAACGATCTCCATTTGACATGGACAATAGCTCATTATAAAGATCTATCTGAGGACTACAAATTTGGCAAGAGAAACATCTGTCCATGGGCTGATGTTGCTCCCATTTTTCCCAAAAAACGTTGTTTAGGGCCTCAAAACAGCTCCAGAAATTCAGGACCTGAAAAACTACTAAAAATAGTAAATTGTGCTACAATTAAGGAAACTGTAAAACTGAAAGAGATAGTTGTGGGGGTCCAAGTGGGATAGGTGGGTGGCCACCAACATCCACCTGGATCAGAGATGTTCAAGAAGGTACTCCACTGCCAGGTATCTTTACTTCAATGGTCAACACTTTACTTACCATAACGTTGGTCACAAGGAAATTCATTTTGTAGCTTAAAAAACTATCATGACTAGAGAAGCAAGAAATCAACACAATGTGAATAAATCAAAGAGGTATTCTTACGATGTTTTATCGCCTATTAAAAATGAACTTGAAGGTTCTATTTTCAATCATTTTGGAAATGAAGAAACTAAATGTAGCAAGATGATCCCATATTATCATCATGAGAAAAAGTCAGAGCCTTCTAAAGTTTGGAAAAGGAAGATCGGTTCTTCTAAAATAATCAGTTTAGCCCTATATGCAAGAGATCAAGAGAATTTTTGGTACATTAAAAATGGTTTCCAAAAACATATGGCAAGTGAAAATGATAAGTTTGTTTCTTTTAATGAAATTAAGAAAGAAAAGAATGTCTCCTTTAGTAACAACTCGACAACTACTATTAAATGAAAAACATCTATGATATTAAGAGACAAAATTAAAGTTCGGAATGTATTGTTTAATAATGGATTAAAGCATAATATGTTGAGTATTAGCCATATGTGTGATAAAGGGCATGAGGTTGTCTTTAGGTCTAAAAACTTCTTATTCAAGGAATTGGAAATAGGTAAGACTATAATCAAAGGAACTAGAACCCCTAACAACATATACATCCTAGAAGGAGGCAATTAACAATGCTTCTTGAGAAAAACCAAGGAAATGTAGCTATGAGATAAAAGATTGGGACATCTCATTTTCTCTCAACTATATAAGTTAAGAAAGAAGGTATCTTCTCATGACATGCCAAACATCATACCACCTGAAAACATCACATGTAAATCATGCCAATTCGGTAAGAAATCAAAAGTTCAGTTCAAAGCTAAAGAATGTACTTTAGGTAAACCTCTTGAACTAATTCATACAGATTTATGTGGACCAATGAGAGATAGGTCTCCTTGTGGTGAAAAATACTTCATGTTATTAATTGATGATTTTACTAGGATGTGTTGGGTCATCTTATTAATGTTTAAAGATGAGAACTTTGAGAAGTTTGAAATATTCAAGGCTATGGTAGAAAATGAGTTGGAATTGAAAGTCAAATGTCTTAGATATGATAGAGGAGAAGAGTTTATATCAAATGAATTATTTAATTTTTGTGAACAACATGGTATACAAAAGACAATTCTCCATAGCTCAGACTCCCCAACAAAATGGAGTAGTAGAGACAATGAACATGATAGTTCAACAAATGGCACATTCTATGCTTGATGAGTCTTGAGTATCCCACACCATTTGTAGAGAAGTTGTACAAACAATTGTTGATATCCTCAACAAGGCCCATGTTTAGTGAACTCTGGTATGGAAAACCTGCAATTGTTAAATACTTTAAAATCTTTGGAAGAAAATGATTCATAAAGAGAAATAATGATAAGCTTGGAAAATTTGAACCTAGAGTTGATGAAAGAACCCTTCTTGGATAATCTTCCAGAAGTAAAGGATACAAATTTTATAATAAAACGCTTCAAAAGATTTTTGAAAGTGTATATGTTGATGTTGATGAAGGATCTATAGGTACCAAAAGAGAACTACAATCAGATGATGAACAACATTCGAAGAAGAAAATCAAAATGTAAGTGTGCCATAAAATACTCCATCAAGGTATGTATAGGATAATCATCCTAAATCCAAAATCCTAAGTGGTAAAGAGGTTGGAATACAAACTAGAAGGACATTTGTTGGATCACCAAGTTACTTAGCCTTATTATCCACAATTAAACCTCAAACTCTGAATCAAGCAAGCAAGGATGAATGTTGGATTGAGGAAATGAATGAATAACTTAACCAAATAGAAAAGAATCATACATGGGAGTTGGTTATGAGGCCTCATAAAAAATTGTAATTGGGAACAAATGGTGTCTAAAACAAACTGAATGAAAATGGAGAAGTAGTTAGAAACAAAACACAATTTGTTTACAATGGTTATGCTCAAAATGAAGGAATGGAGTTTGAAGAAACATTTTCTCCTGAAGCCATTAGAATGTTTCTAGGGTTTTCCAGTTTTTGTAATTTTAAAATTTTTCAAATGGATGTTAAATCTACATCTCTAAGTAGAAAAATAGGATTATATTGAAAAACATGAAGGCTTCGTACTTGGAAATGACAAGAATAGTTTTTGCAAACTTAAGAAGGCTTTATATGGATTAAAACAAGCTCCTCGAGCTCTATATTATAGTCTTGACAAAAATCTTTAACAACAAGGGTTTAAGAAAGGTTCAGCAAAATAATTATCTATATATCAAAATAGACAAAGACAAACTATTGGCAGTAGTGGTTTATGTTGATGATATCATATTTGAGAGCAATGTTGAATCTATGAGCCAAGGATTTGCTTCAACCATGCAACACAAATTTCAAATGTCTTTACTTGGTGAGCTAACATTCTTTCATAGTCTTTAGGTACATCAAACTAAAGATGGTATCTTCCTTTCTCAAACTAAATATCTCAAGTAGATCGTAAAGAAATATGGATTACAAAACTGTAAACTTGTATGCACGCCTATGGTATCAAGATGAAATCTCAACCTCAATCTGAATATAGGTTTACGATTGGACTTACTTTATCTTACAAATACTAGACCAAGCATCAAGCATGCAGTTGGCATAGTTGAACGATTCCAAGCAAATCCTAAAGAGACACATCTTAAAGTTGTCAAAAGAATATTCAGGTATTTTTAGTTCACACAAGATATTGGACTATGGTATTCTAAGAACACATTTTTCACTTCATGCTTATATTGATGCATATTCTGTAGGTAATGTTGATGATCATAAAAGTACTAGTGGAGGAGAATTTTACTTAGGCCCACGTTTAGTTTATTGGTCCAGTAAGAAACAAAGTTATATAGCTTTATCAACTGTTGAAACATAATATGTTGCAACTACCACTTGTTGTACACAACTCCTCTAGATGATAAAATCTATACAAGTTATCCAAGTCACTTTTCATCAACCTATGATTATTCTTTGTGACAATAGAAGTTCCATAAGTATCTCTAAAAACTCTATCATGCATTCAAAAATTGAACACATTCTAATAAAGTGTCATTTTCTCTGAGAGAAATTCTTGGAGTAAGAAATAAGGTTGGAATATGTTCCTTAAAAAGAACAATTTGTAGATCTATTCATCAAACCTCTTCCACATGATTCTTTTGAGTATCTTGAACAATGGTTAGGAATGATTTTTGCTTCTTCCCTCTGCTAATTTCTTTAACACAACATGGGATTGTGAACTTAGGGGGAGCTATGATTGATCATAAGATAATATTTTATATTTTATATGCAATTCTTATGAAAGAAGGTCGCGTATGTACACGGTAATTCACTCAGACAGTCATGTACGATTCTCTATGGAGAATAAATAATGGCATAAACTTAGGGGGTCCTTTCTGAAATTAGTTTATTACAACCTATTGATGATGATTATTTGGTGTTTGGTTAAATCATGATGAGTTTATGAAATGTTATTGATGTTGTTGATCTGTTTCTTTGATGGATTTCTTGTTGACATCTTCATTAACGAAAATGATATATATGTTAATAGTGTTGCATTTGAGATTAGGACTTGATTATAAAGAGATGACACAAGATTAACTTCCATGCATCCAATGGCTCATTGTTGGCATTATAGTTATTTGAGCTCTATTGCAAGATATATATGATGTTGTCATTATACCATGAATTATCAATGAAGCCTACACACTACTTGAGTTATGTATGGTGAAGCTACTAATGAGGCCTTACTAATTGTTGTTGGGGTATAAATAAGCCTTCATGATGCACTTGATGAGGACGATATAAATCATGCTTACTAATATGGAGTGTTTTTTGCTAAACATGTTATTGATCAATAATATATGCTACTATACTTAATGGCTTGTGATGTTAGAAGTATTTTTTGACTTCACATATGTTTCTAATGAGTCTCATGGAAAGTAATCAATGTGATATCATATGCTATTTTTGATGGATGTCTTGTATGATGGATATCTACATATCATTCTCTTTTGGTCATGAAAAGACCCATGTTGTAAACTTTGTAACATTTAGTCATGTATGGGTTATTCAAATCAAGTCATGTCATGTATGTAGCCCCGTTATTTTGGGTGATTCATGTATACTAGGCTCATAGAATATGCGGTTATAGGAGAGGTCATATGTTCTTGTGGATAGCCCTCCATATGATTAATCATGCCTTGTATTTACATCTCTCTAAAAGGTCTAGTATATGCTTAGGGGGAGCATGGTCAATACGAAAGGATATTGTCATATATTTTAGTTGTTCTTCTTATTTCATATTAGTGGATCAACTTATAGTGTTGATCATGAGAGGGGGAGTACTTCTATCAATTTTTTTATGTCCTTTGCGCTTAATGTCAAAGGGGGAGAGAAGAATACTCAGTGTTCGAAGGAGCTTTCCATCAAGTCCAAAGGGGGATATTGTTGGCATTAAGACTCATATGTTTTCCTTGATGGCCACCTGCATGTCAAATATGTCATTGATGTAACGTTGGTTATAATGTGATTTCTTGTCCATAATGATTATAGAACTCTTGTAGATGATGTGAATGACGTTACAAGAATTGCATAGGACAAGGAAGAATATTGACATCTTAAAAATATGAAGTTTGAAAATTATATGCGACCCATGTAAATAAAATCTTCATGCATACACATAACTTATGAACAAGAGTCTCATACATGACCATACCCATGGAAAATAGAAAACCATGAGATTTTTTCATGTTAATCTCCCACAATTTTGTGATGATAATAGATATTTGATCCCATCAAACAATTACTAACGACAAACTAAATGGATTTTCTTGTAGAGTTGGCAAGAAAAATGGCTATAAAAGGAGAAGGAGATAAAGGGTTTCGGGTGTGCATTCATTAAGTTATTCATGTATGTATCTAATTTGGAACATGTGCACACTAGGGATCAAGGAGAAGGGTCAACTATAAGATATCTGAAGTTGTTTAAGAAAAATAATGAATGTATTGCAGGTATATTGGAGGGAAACTTAATTGATCTATTAATGATTGCATATGTGTATGAATGTGATTATGCAGGGATTATGCGAAAGTTATTTGTAGTAGATCTATCTATGCTTGTTTCTTCTTTGAGATATGGTTGATTATCTAATTGTTTTGTGATATGTATGCTACTTACATTCTTGAATCTCGTGTACATACGTGGATCTGCTTCTGAAAGGTCACATATATAATTTGAATAGTTTTGGCTTGGTTAATGTTGTCACCTATAGATGAATATGTTCATTTCTGCTATTTCTTGATGATTGACAAAGCTTGATGAAGTCCCTATCATGAATGGGTTAGTACTAGGTTTTGGTAAATATTAATTCCAAAATTTTATGCAATTCTTATGCATGCTAAATGCGTATATATAGAAGTTTTATGCATAATAGTCAGGTACAGATTCTGATATTATTGCAAATAATGAAATGACTTAATGTAATGTCAGGGTGGCTTGCTTGTTTGTTTGGATTCAAATTCTATGTTTGTCGTAGGGGTATTTTGGTAGAGAGGTTGACTTGGCTGATAATGAATTGATATCTGTATGTTGGTTTCATGTACAACAATCACATACATACGTGAATAATCCTAATGATAGTCATATATACATTCTAAATTTTTTAGGGATTGTAGTGTTTCTCTGGCTATGACAGTGAATAAGTATTCTATTGTTTGTTGGTGTTCGTCAAGGGTGTCTTAATTATTGTTATGTTGATTATTGGTCAAAGTTTGGTTCATGATTGAGCTGATCTATGATTAGTTGATGACTAATATATTGATATGATTAGAGTTTGGTAACTTAATATTCAGATAATGATGAATTTGGGTGGTCACTTTTAGGTTTTGGTTTGTGTTTGAGATAGGTGGATCCAATGTGAAAATTTTGAAACATGGTCCACATAGTTTCTAAGGGTTGTAGCCTTTAGTAATGGAGTAGTTTGTTAGGAGCTGATAAATTTGACTAAGAAATAGCTTCCTTCCAGTGGGAGCTAGATAATTTTTTGGAGGTTGTATCCTCTTGTAGGTAGGAATCTACCTATTGGTAAGAGCTTGCATTGGTACTAGATGTAAGAAGATTTTATTTATATTAATAAAGAAGACAAAGATGAAAACAATGATGGATTTCTCCTAGATTGGGTTTCCACCTAAAATCTTGGTGTCCTTATGTGTTGATGTGGTGATTATGTGTTATGGTTTATTTTCTCTTACTTCTCATGTTAAATTAATAATGAATGGCTAGTGAAATAATGATGCAATGATTAAGTTAAACAACTGATGGAAATTGTGAAAAATTGGCAATCTACACATATGTGACTTTAATTCACTAAAATCATGTACACACATGAGTTTTTTGAATAAAAATAGAATACACTTCTTTGAACTTGAAAATGAATATTACTTTAAATAAAAATACCAATTCACCCCCCCACCCCAACACCCCTCTCAGTAGTTTTTCCAACACACCTTACTACCATTAGCTATCATAATTTAAAATTCCACACCACATCAATGTAAGATTTGGTTTCCTTTTCCACCTGTTAATGAGTAAATTTGTGAGTATTACCATTGTTACTTAAGATAAAGAAACATTTTGGTGCTTGATGTAGCCAACCAACTTCAACTTTTGGGTAAGCTAGCTAAAATTCCTAATAACGCATGGAGGGAAAATTTGGGTTCCTCTTGTGGAGTCTCCAAGGCAGGTTATTAATGAGGAGGTGTAGAGTTTACTAATTGTAGCTCAAGAGTGGAATATTCAAAGTTTTTCTCTAAAAAATTAGATTGGGATGCATCATTCTAAAATAATTTGTATTTTTTACATTGATTCCCTTTGAAATACCTCTCATCACAATTATAGAAAAGTTTGAGGTGTTGATGCTCAGTTGTTTCCTCTTGGATCAACTTGTGGTCCTGCAAAGGCCAAGAAGGACATGGAATGGTGGTGGATGTGAAAGGTAGGAATGGTCGAGGAATAAATGGGGTAATTTTTGCATAGGAATTAGCCACTATTTTTGTTGATTCTTAGGAGGCCTATAACCAAGTAGAATGGTGGGCCATCAAGACATGTACTCAAATATCCTCCTTTTCATAATTGACAAAATATTGTTTGAAAAAAAAATTGTGTACTTTGTTTAGATTTCCAATTTCTCAAATGTCAATATAATATTTTCAAATATGCCTATGTGGTGCATATTAGCTAACCTTCCCAAATAATCCATTTCTATTTAGGAGTGAATAGATATGGCATTCACAAATTGGTCCAAGAATGGTTCCTAACATAGGAATTGTTATGCTATCTCCATCGTTACAAATGTTCCTATCTAAGTATAAGACACCCATTTTAATTTTTAGGCCATAAATAGTTCCTTGGATAGAGAAATAGTGTTCCATTTGGGTAAACAAATTATTGGGTCTAAACCATCAAACTCTTTTTTATTCTTTCTAGGGAATGTGTGCCACATATTATGTTGAATATCTTGAAATATGACCTTCAGAAATACCTTCCCACATTGGAAGAGTCACCGCATTTAAACTATGTATGTGAATGTTATTGAATTTATTTAGCTTTTAACATAATACAAAGATATTTTTTGAGGTCACACTTTCTAATTATGAGATCGATAACATCAAACTCAATATTAGATTTGAGGTTGGAAACCATATCATATAGGCTATTGAGATTGTGCATATTTGTAGTCAACTACAATATGGCGGTTTTCATATTTTTGATCTTGGTATCGGTGGTAAAGTTTCTAGTGGATATAATTGGCCCTAGGCCCCACCAAAAGAATTATTTGACAATTATACCAATTCAATAAATTCCTTACAATGTTTTCAAAAATAGTATGGTTAGGTTTATATAAAAAGAGCTACATGAGAGATGTACCAATGTGATCAATGTTGTGACACAAGGAATCTTTTGAGATAGGTCTCCCATAATGGTGTGCATGGACCCTAGAATTATTTTTTACGATAATAGTGGTGATGTTGATAACGATTATGATTGTCAACATCCATGAGGACTAAATTTGGTCTGTGAAATATTAAGTGTTAAAAAAAGGGTTAAGAAATTGCTTGATTTTCTTTAATATTTTATATTTATAATTGAAAATATTGAACATGATATTTATTAGATTTTATATTGGTTATAATGAGCTAAAGGATTAGGAATATTAGAATTATATAAAATAATTTTGAAATTGACAATTAATGTGAGTGTATGTAGGATATTCTAAGAAAAAGTGTTTTCTATCCTAGAATTTCTTGGTATCACAAAGATGACAAGTTGTTATTATTATTATTATTATTATTATTATTATTATTTGTACAAGGGGGAATAGTTAACTAGAGTACATTGTCATCAATGCCACTAGATATCACATTGCATTACTTCCACTATAACCTCTTGGCCCTATAGTACAATGAACTAACCATATCAAGCAGTTCATTCAAAATTTTAATTGAGGTAGTTGGCATTGACACTATTATTTCGAATCACTTAGGCTAATCCTTGATGTGATAATTTTGAAAGAAAGAAATAAAGGTGGAATTTGATCCAATTATATGCGGACATATCACGAGACCATTAATATAATATCTTTAGGTGCAATTGTATGTTCAACCACTGCCTCAAGGTGTCCCATCTAAGGATTCCAAGGTGAGGGGACTTCTCGAGAAATGAACCTTGGCCAATGGTAAAAACCTCCACACTTTTCAGTATTGGAAGATGACATATTCTTGTATTCCATGATGCTTTAGAAATTGTCCAATTCTCTGCTTATTGTAGATCTTGTAAGATTTCATTCTTATTTTAGACATGTTGATTTTCTCCTTTGCATTAATTATAACAAAAAATAATTTTGATGTTCAATATTATGGTTAATGGCCTCTTCGTAGTATCCTGATTTTTCTCTTATATTCTGACTCTTTATCACACCATAATTTCTCATTAATTTTAGATTTAGTCGTAGTTTTAGTAGTAGAATTATTCCATAAAGTGACCTAATCATGTTTTCTCCAATAATGTATTCAACCCATCTCATGTTTATGCCAACCCCTCTTAAGCCACATATTGCTTGGAGTGGAGTTTGAAGAAATTTTAGAAATCCTCTTCTCCTCTAGTTCTCATACATTAGTGACCTAGTTAGCCATACTCTCAATGGGGAAATATTCTCTTCTAAAGGAGGATAGGATAACAAAAAAAAATTGTTTAATTTTAAGATGATAAGTTATAAAATACTTGTGGATTTGCTCCATTTTTCTCCATGATATCTATATATGTTCAACACTCAAAATTTACATCCATATAAGATAATATGAGTAATAAGAATCTCAAAGAGGATATTCTTTCCCATAACTATAGGTACACAAATTTGCAATTATTTTCAAGACTAAAATAGAATTTCTCCCTCCTTTAACCCTTTTCATAGCATTGCAAATTTAGTTAAGCTTGTAATACCATGATAGTGTTAAAAAAATTTTGAATATAAAATAAATTCACATAGAGGAAAAATAAGGCAACAAAAAAAAAAAACATAAACACAATGCAATGCACATATATTACCTAGGAAAACCCCAACTTTGGGGAAAAACCTAACTAAGATAATTCCATGCAAGTCAGCCTTCACTACTCACCTCCCTAGCCCATTATAATATAATTCTTCTAATCCTTTTAAAGGATTCATTACATGCGATACATGGGGACAAAACCATGGACAACCAAAAAACCATGGCCCCAAAACCATTGACTTGATCAACTTTCACTCTTTCCCCAACTTAAATTTACCTAAAAACCCCCCTTAAACCTTGACTTGGGCTTCCCATTGACCAAATTTCACCAAAAAAACTAATTCAACCCCAGTCAATCTAGCCCTTACCCCCCTCAAATTTTATCCCTGGGTATTTGTTAACTTGGCATGCCCCCTATCACCTACGTCTAAAACTAGACTTTACCAAAAATTTACCAAGGGTGCACATGCCTTACTAGGTCTTACAACAATACACCAATTTACATGTAATAAACTTTCAACTCCACTAAAATAGTTTTTCATTTTTTTCTCTCCTTATATGACCATCCTCTCATCTTGACACACACTGAGCATCATTTTATCATCTCTACATCTAAATTTCTAGTCATTAAGCAATTATTTGAACTCCTACTATTGACTATATCAATTAACTGCTCAAATTCCTCCATCTCTGATCCTCTCTACCAAATCCTCTTTTAGTGACTTTCATCCCAAATCGCATGGACCAATCATTAGTATCACCGACATTGGAGACAATTTTTCATTGAAAGTGGTATTTTTGTATATCCCAATTGAGTATCCATGAAATTATCAAACATTACCCTATAAATTTCCCTACAAATCTTCCCAAAATTGTCTCTTCCCCTACTATAACATCCCACAATGGATGTAGGGGAAACCTAGTCAGAACCCTCATGCTTTATTTCAAAATATTTCTATATTTCCACTATGCTTTGCAACACATCCACACTTGGAACATAGAAAGGAATGTTGAAGGTGTCCTGATTTTTGTTCTCAATAAAACCATCCTTCACCAAATCCTTAAATGTAGCTTCTAGGTAATGAGCGCAAGCTGAGAATCCCCCCTCCTCCTTTTTGTTTGTAGAATTATGTCTGATTAGAGATATGAGGATGAATCGTTCAAGAATAAACCCTTCTACCCTAGCTTCTAGAAATTATCCAAATTCATTCCTCAATTGTTTGATATACACATCGACCACTACATCAGTGGATATGTGGATATTTTTGTTAGTCCAAGAAGGAGAATTTCTATCCATGAAACTAGTAGGAACTTGTGAGAGCCAATGTAGGTTTTTGAAAGAATGGAAAACATTAAGACCTTTCCATGGGAAAATCCAACCATAATGTGATCCTAAAACTATTGTTCTAGGAATGTCAAAGCTAAAACACCCCAAATTCCAACAAACTTTTCACACCACTACTCTTTTCGTCAAAAGGGAATCCCTATACTGATAAAGGGATTTTAAGGGCACATGCAATCTTAATAACCAACATCACATAAGCCATGTCTCAATCACTCCTCTTTCCTTTGATTTGATTGATAGACTTTTTAACCAAAATATATGGGGTTATGCATATCAACCCTATTATCGCTACCAGCCTTTCTTCTCATCTTGGAAACCATAAAACTTACACACAACTTCATTCATCAAGCCATATAAACCCTTAGTAGTAGATGCATCCCTTTGAAGCCAATATATTACTCTATGTCAAATGTTAAAACATTACTAAAGAGAAAATAAATCTATAGAGAGGAACATTAAACCAACAACAAAACATAAAGCATAAAAAAAATGAAATGCACATAGTTTACCCTAGGAAAACCCTAATTTTAGGGAAAAACCTAGCTAACAAAATCCCATTGGTCCCTTGGCTAAAACTAGGGCAAGTTGTCTAAGTGAACCTTCATTGCTCACCTCCCTGGCCCATTATAATAGAGTTCCTGAAATCTTTTTAAAGGCTTCATCAAATTCAATCCATTGGCATGAAACTATGGACAACCAAAAAACCATGGGCCCAAACCACTATTATTGACCCAATAAACTTTGACTCTTTCTTTGAGTCAAGTTTACTTAACAAGTATAAGTGTTATTCCCATTTGAGTATTATTGTGTGTTACACAGTATTTTGTCACAGCTCTTGCACTTCCCTATGACATACCCCGAAGTGCCCAAAACATGACCATTACGTAGTACACTCATTCATATATGCAACTTAGATCCTCCTTAAGGCATTGATTGGAAAATTCCTTGAACTTCCCCTTAAGGAAATAGCTCTTAAACCCTAAGTTGAGAATCATCACGCTTATGAGACTGAAAACAACGATGATTTCCTATTGCACTGCACTTGACCCGTGTTGGCATTGCTTTGTTACTTGTATACCCACGATGATCACAAAAAGGTAATTTTCCCAAAGAGGATTAGAAGCTTTGTGATCTAGAAGCTTCTAGAGTGGTGAGATGGAGGTTGTTTGGCATAGATGAGGTCAAATTCTCCCAACTTGGGCTCTTGGTCTTATCCCTAGAACTACCTCCTTGAGATAAGGGCCTACTCCTATATTTGGAGAGATCCTAACTCCCTTTCCTTGCCTATATATTCATCCTTTCCCATTCCCAAATGGTTGGTCTATGCTTATTTTCACCCTTATGCTAAGATTGTGCATATATGCTATTCATTTGACTTGGAGAAGGAGTGCTTGGAGAGCTTAGCTTGGACTTGGATATTCATTCAAGCAGAGCCTATCAACATCAAGGCTTGGTTGTATGGTTCCCCTTAGTTTCTATTAATATAAAGTTTATGGTTCATTTCCTTAAATGTGTATGCTCATGTATCATTTAGCTTAACATTCCTTGACCAGTTAAGTAGGTTTCTTTCAAATATGCTATTTGTATTTGCACACATTATTGTGTCTTGATCTCTTTTGTAGGTGCATAAATACTAAGAGTAGCAACAATGAGCCTGTGGCACGAGTGATTCAAGGTCTTCAGCAAAGGAGATCAAGATAGCATCAAAATGAGCTAGGTCATCTTCTTCATCTCTCTTTTCAATTGCAACTTAGGAAAGTGTCTAGTAGATTTTCACTTTGGTTACTAGACCCACTCATTAGGCTAGAGGGATCATCTCTATCTGGAGAGAGGATTTACCTGGAAAAATAAATTCCGACTCCATTGGGGAGCCTATGATCCTTTCCATCCAATCTTTCACCTTGTTTTTGTGATGAGTTTGACCAACCATCCAATCCTAGATTTGTTTTCTTGTCTGTAACTATTTTCACTTTCTGGTAATTACTTGAAGGTTCTTGATTTGTGCTACTCTTGAAGTTTTTTTTTCCTTATCTTTCTCGACCATTGTGGTTTTGTCTCTCATAGTCGCGATGACATCGCGAATATGTTGATTACAGTAGAGATGATTTATACTTTTATTTTAATAGATGTGATGATATTAGAGGTTAAAGAAAATTAGGGTTTGTCTTCTTGTTTTCATTTTTTTCCTTCTATCAGTGATTTACCAGTGTGATTTTAGTGTCCTTGTCTTGCTTGACATGTTTGTCTTATTAAAATTGCCTCTTGATTTGGTATAAGTGTGTTTGGAGCTTGATTTTCCTTCTAGGATTTTAGGACTTCTAGGTCATCCTTCATTCAGTCATTGGTCTTCTCTTCAGAGACCAATTTCCCTTGTTCAAAGAGTATTTTTGTGTTTGGACATCTTTTGAAAATCACTTTTGTTCTTGGGTATTAAGTTGTTTTCATTAGTGTCAAATTGAGTAGATTATTTGAAATTCACTTTAGTTCCCTTTGGAAAACAATAGATTACAAAATTGTTTGTTTCGATTGAACTAAAAGGAAATATTTGTTTTGAATTTTGTGTTTCGAAAAGAGAAAGAAAAAGTGTTTATCTTCTAAGTAGTTTTTGAAGTATTTCTTGCATTCAAAATCATTAATGTGAAAGTGATTTTCATGATTATTGAGTTTTTTGCATTCTCTTTTTCTCTTTTGCACTAGATTACGTTGATTGCATTAAAGTGAAAAAAGAAATCATCACTATATCTTAAACTAGATTGCTTTAAGATTTTGTTTTGTAATTGCATTTGCTTATGAAGTGAATATTAGGTTTCATGTTTCGCATTGAACATTTGAAAATTGTCATTGATGCATTGATGCTTGTTTGATACATGATTTGGGTGTTTTATCTTCCCTAAATAGGTAGCCTTCATAGAATGAAAGAATCTCAATTTCATCATTTAGCTACATTTTAGGAACTGGTGACATCATTAAGGCCTTGAAATAAAAACATAATTTCAAGATTAACTTTAAAATCTATCAATTGATCTAAGGAGAATTTAGAACATTAATGCTCATACTTAGTGGTCTAGGCTAGAGACATGTTACAACGTCTATCAAAACTTAATAACTGTCATTTGCTCTTGCATTAGACAGTGATAGCATAGACTTTTTCTCCCTGCACCATCGAGGATATAAAGGAAGACCCTGATAGGTTGCACACCTTTATCCACAGGAAGCTAAGTCTGCCACACTGTAAACATGATACACCAAACATAACATTCAGGGAGATTTGCTACACGTACATCAAGTCCTAAGTTTATTTGCTAAGGTGTATATTACAGTTCCACAATTACTTGGTAATCCCTCTCGCCTAGAGTATCTTGAGTAGTTATTTAGATCTTTTCTAACTCCTTAAACTTGAAAATATCATCGGGCACTTGTCTTTTCAAGCTCACTAAACCAAAAAAAGTGACTAGAGTCACCTTTTTCGTCCTTTCTCGACTCTTAAAACATGAAAAGGCAAATTTTTGTTTCAAATTCTAAAATTAATTGACCACGTAACAACATTCTACCTCTAGAAATACTCCTTAGTAGACCTTAGGTTGATACCAATGGAAACATTTCTTGAGTTTACTAGTCATGGAAATCCCTCTAATGGGAATCATTGTCCTTTTCCTTCTTTTGGAAATATAGGTGCTCCTTATATGGAAATGTTGTCCCTTACTGGATTGACCATTGGTCTGCTAGTTTGGTTGTTTTTTACCTCAGTGGTTCCGAGTGTCCAAACTACTTTTCAACCGACTTATCCTCCACCTGAAAAACATCAACTTCATGTTGATCCTAAAGTTGACCCAATGCATTCTTCGACTATTTCTTCACCCCATTATTCCTCTTCGCCTGGTGAAAATCTAGATTCTAGTAATCAGAAAGCTAAGAAGAAGAAGAAGAGACAGAAGAAGAAGAAGAAGACAAATAAGCAACGGGGCAACCAAGAAGCCATTTTAATGGATGCGAATAATGAAGAAAAATCTTCCAACGAGCCCCAAAAAGTAAAATTCCCTTGCATGTAGTGTAAGGGTGACCACCTTCTTTGGAATTATCCTAGTATTCCCCAGGTCTTAGAAGTGTGGTCCACAGGTTCACATTGATCTTTGTCATTAGACTTTGGCAATCAATGTTGGTTATAAACCTTTAACTAGTAAACCCCATAGGAAAAAGGGAAAAGTGAAATTTCCCTGTAAGTTATTATCATCACATTCACCTTTGTCCTATTATGGATGAAGCTTCTAAAGAGTTGGAAAACCTTACAGCTTCCCAGCCTTAACTTTTGGCTGGTTATCAAAAGATTTCACCCAATCCTTCACTAGTTGATATAGTGATTGATTGAAATTCAACTTGGGTCAATCCCACTCTCTTTGAAAGTGAGTCTCGTGAGTTTGTTCTCGACCAACCGTTGGTTAAGAAAATGGTAGACTTGGCTCCACCTTCAGTTAACCATACCTTTCTAGAAGAGAGTGAACCTTGTACTACTCAGGTTCTTCTGGTTTCTTCATTTTCTAATGAGCTGGAGGGAAATCCTCCCATTCCCAAGGTGCATGGGAGAAATTATCTTGTTCCCATAGAGCAAGATAATAGTTCTTATTTTCCTACGGCACCCACTCTGAGTAGATTAGTCACTTCTTTTGATTGGAGTCAACTGGAAGGATATCATCTTCCATCTTATGTGCCTTTGATCCGGATTTAAACAGGAACACAATAAAATATAGAGATAACCATATACACAAAGATGCAGCGGAAATAATGCTTCATTTCATTAATGGAAAATACCCAAATATGCTTACAACCAGAATTGGAAATAAACCAGTTAGGGTGATGGTAGCTTATCTCTGAGAAGAGATGTGCGGCTACATGCCTCTGAACTATTCCGAACTATGTTACAATGAGGCTCGAAGGCCTATTTATTGTTGAGAAACAATGGAAAACCCTTCACATTCCAAAACCAACCCAGAAGATGAAACGCCAAATTGTGGGCCCTGTTTTGGGTAAATTGGTACATCAATTTCCCGGGGTCGTAACTTTGGCATACGACGTTTGACGCATATGATAGCTCGTTAGAAAGATCTATCCGAGAACTACCACTTTGGGAAGGGAAACATCGGTCCATGGACCCATGTTACCCCCATATTTCCCAAAAAACATCTTTTAGGGCCTCAAAACGGTTCCGAAAGTTCAGTACCCGAAACAACTGCTAAAGATAGTAAATTGTGCTACAATTACGGAAATTGAAAAACTAAAAGAGACAGTTGTGGGGGTGCAAATGGGATAGGTGGGTGGCCACCAACATCCACCTAGATCATTCCTCCCCCTTAGGAAGCAATGGTCCCCATTGCGTTGAGTTCCTCCATCTGTTGAACTTGTTCTGCACTGTCTGATGTGTCCGCTAATGGTGGGAAGCATGGTCGACGACGGTCCACATTGAACACTTGGTGCAGGTGAAGGAATGGAGGAATGTTGTGCTCCAAAGCATTGTTCCCCACAGGCTTGGTACTGCTGTAAGGACCATGTTGGAGTGGTCTAAGCTTTTGATGGGTTCTGGTAAGGCATTCTTTTTGTCGATGCAACCAAACTTTGTCGCCCACCTGAAACTTGTGTGGTACCCTTGTGGGCGAGGAGAAGTTGTTCCTGTGTTCTATCATGACTGTATCCCTCTGCTGCTGCTGCTGCATGGAGAAACCCTTTGCGGGGGTCATGGATGTAGCAACGATCTTCCCCTTACTTTGGGAGTGAACCATACAGATGAATTTCCTGGTCTGTGAGATGAGCTT
>APFE030063934.1:85951-96424 GCA_000404065.3 Pinus taeda
CACGTAACAAGTTGTTTACAAGAACAAAGCCCTTCATACCATAAAAATTGATCTAGTTCTAAATATGAAGATGCAATACATACCTTCTGTAACAGTGGTACACCATGTAGATCAAAATATTGTTCCTTCTAAAGTATCCAATTTACCGGATCCTTGCCATCAAACTTCCTCATCTTGCTTTTTCTTGATTTTAGGAGCTCGATCTTGAAATGACTATAACTCTGTACTTTCGGATCTTTAAGTTCTGAAATTGCGACCTGCAGTAGCCCTTTGTGTCCTCTTTCCAATGCCACCAGTTTGATCCAAATTGGATTCTCAAAGGAAGAGTTATGCAAAATCTCCCACAGTGACTTGATTATAGACTAGTTCAGTAGAGCGAACTTGTACGACATGCCACGAGTCACTATTTTGACCTTTGGATCTAAAAAATGCACACAAAAAATTACAGTCCATCCTCTTTCTATAACTTCTTATGAAATTTCAATCCGATGCTCAGAGAGAGAGTTATGATGATTTTCCCCAGGTCACATGTTTTGAATGTAATTTAGGAGTCTGCAAAAAGACCAACTTCCTCAGATCATATTGCCGTAAATATCACGCAAAAAGCTCTGAAATTCGGATCCAAGGTTCAGCATGATTTCTTCTCAAATGGGTTTTTTTTGCGACTTCTGAAACGTCACAGTAACAAAGTTATAGCGAAAATGCCACGATGACCTGTTTGGAGCAGCGAAACCCTAGAATCCAAAGCTCTGATACCAAATGTTATGTAACCAGCTGAAGAAAAGATAGAAAAGATAGATCAACGCCTTAGAATTCAGCCTCTTCGAGGGGGAAACCTCCTTTACATTACATAAATGAACAATTCTGGATGATACAAATGACAAAACCTCCTTTCTATATATAGGAGTCTAGGAGTCACAATATAATCCAGCCGACCTAACAATAATAATATAAAGCCACAAAAATAACAATAGAGGGATTCTATGGGGCACAGAAATAACAATATGGGGGTAATAGGGGCACAACAATATAAATAAGGGGTATAACTACAATAGTAATGGGGTAATCACTAGTATTATAGGGACCCAACAGCTATTCATTTGACTTAGAGAAGGAGTGCTTAGAGAGCTTAGCTTGGACATGGATATTCATTCAAGAAGAGCCTATCAACATCACGGTTTGGTTGTTTGCTTCCCCTTATTTTCTATTAATATACAACTACTGGCTCATTTTCCCTAAATGTATATGCTCATGTATCATTTAGATTAACATTCCTTGATCAATTAAGTAGGTTGATTTTGAATATTCTATTTCTATTTGCATGCCTTGTTGTGTCTTGATCTCTTGTGTAGGTGCATAAACGTTGAGAGCAGTAGGAACAACCCTGTGGTGCGAGTGATTCAAGGTCTTCAACAAAAGAGATCGAGATAGCATCAGAATGAGGTATGCCATCTTCTTCATCTCTCTTTTCAATTGCAGCTTAGGAAAGAGTCTAGTAGATTGTCTCTTCGGTTGTTATACCCACTCATTGGGTTAGAGGGATCATCTCTATCGGTAGAGAGGATTTACCTAGACAACATTGTGCTAAAGGAATAAAAAATTGTCAATATTCTAGAAAAAGTATTATTTGGTTTCCTATTATGTAAAGGATAGGGTTTGTAGTGTTGTAAGGAAAAAAAATTGTCAAGTGTTATCTAGCTATCTGATATATTTGAGTGTTTCCAATTATAGGAATTGGGAAAGTATTTCACAACACTAGCGAAGAAGAACATATTATACACTTAGATATACTACTTAATTCTTTACTTTACAAGAGTGACCTCCTTGAGTATAAATCTCAGTGTACTAGCAATAAGACAATTGAGAGGATTATGTATGTCTATTTTCAAGTGTGTTTAGGGGGCCTCCAATATACCTAAATATATGTGTAATATTGAATCTATAGGATAATTTTTTTGATGTGATGCTACTAAAAAAACTAAAATAAGGTGTGCAAGGGTGTCCACCTAAGTGATTATATCTGTATTCATTGCATGTATGCTTCCTATATGCAATTTTTACATAATGAATGATATATCTCTATGTTTCAATACCTTAAAACACGGCTCTAGTTACTTTTTATAAAATTTGGGTAGGTTCTCACACATAAAAGAGATCTTATACCACCTGTAATATACTTAACCAACGAAAATAATGATGCTTGAGTGACTATTTAAGAAATATAAAGTGTAGAAAACTAAATCAGGGAGATTATGATATAAAACATCTAGGGTATAACCATGATATATTTAATAATCTTTAAAAGAGAGAGTGATGCTCACGCAATTAATTGAAGGGGAAACCTCCTTTGAATAAAGATATAATAAAATATAAACACTTAGAAAATCATTGTTTCACCTATTAGATCTATATATTGTTTCTCTAATAAAATCCTAATTACTTTTGGTCTCATTAGTAAAAACTATCAATAACTTTGTGGATCTTATTTGATAAAGACTACACTTTTATATTTAGGAGCTACCAACCACCTAATGAGTCTCATTCAAGGAAGATGTCCTCATACACTAATTACTAACTCCTAAGTAAACCACAACAGGAAGTTTAAGGTATGTCCCTAATAGTATGACCCTCCTTTGGTTGTGCTTTCCAACAAGTTATATAGTTTCCTTAATACACATAATTACAAATGTCCCCTCTTACATGAATAATTGCTTCGACATTTTATGAATCTGTAATGAATCTAGGATGAGTTTCTTGGTTTGGAACTAATATTGATGATATAATGATGAACTTTCTTCCTTACATCTATTCCACTACTTTCTCAAACTACCAAGTACGATACCATATCCACCCCACTCTTCATCTTTATATGATGATATGCAATGATGTGAAGTTATTATTTCCCTACAGTGAGAGCTATGAAGTATTTTTGATATTGGAAATATTAAATTCATGTCTCACCTCCATTCATATCCAAAGGATCCTAGTTGATCATACCTTGAAACCTTTTGTTGGCATTTTTTTAGTATTTTCTTCTTGTTTGGTTGTCTTTTGAGAGAGATTTTGATTTTCCACACCTTTGCCTATTCTATTCCATCCTTGAAATGCCATTCTTATTTTCTCTTGGATTTCATCTCTATATCACTTTCCTTCACCCCATGGATGCCTATAACATTCCTTATTTTTCTTCATGGTTACTTTATGTGTTACCATAATCTCTAGTTTCTCTTCTATCATGATCATATGCTTTTTTTCCACTAGAACTTGTACATTTTTGTTGCGTATTATGCCCCTTACATATCCATTATTGGTGGTAGTAAAACTTGGACCTCATTTTCAATATCTTGTCTACCACCTTGTACTTTGTCCTCCTCATATGTTTAATCCATGATTTTGTGAAGGCTAGCATGCTATGGGATGACTCCTTAATGGGTTAAGCTAATCTCAAATTAGAGATTGGTTTATAAGAAATTATTAGATCCACCATGGCCACTTTTGTTATGAGCTTTGGAATCTCCCTCAATTTTCAATTTGGTGCATCTAAACCTCTTAAACATGGTAAAACCCTTCTTAAAGAAAGTATCTCTACAAGATTATTGGTAATATCCCTTATGTTATTGGTAGTATCACTTATGTTATTAATGGGAACCCTAGAGAGTTCTCTTATACTTATTCCACCTTGGTTATATTTTCAAGCCCCATAAATATTTAGTTAGAATTAGCATTCCATTTATGTAAATTTGGACATTAAATGGTCCATTATAGAGGAGTGTCTCTTTAAGTTCGTGTCCTAGTTTCCTATGGAAATTAACTTCCATTGATTTTCCTCTATATGGTCTAGGTCATTTTCCTTCGATTTTTTACTTAATATCACCTCATATATGTTCTTAGCATTAGTTTCTTGGAGTTCATATAATAGTTTCTACTTAATCAAAGATTACATGGTTATAAGTTATACTATTTCTTATGAGACTATTTTATACTATTCCTTATAGGAATATTCTTAAAACTATCCTTTCTAACCTTACACCCAATTTAAATTTGAAATTATTTATTTAATTATTTCCTTATAAGAATAATCAATTATTATTAAAAGTGATGCTATTTTGTACTTCTCTTTCAACTAACTCATTATCACACTTGGATTGGAAAAGTGTTGAATTAACAAGTGATCCTGAAACTATCTACAATGCCCTTACTCCCAATTTAAATTTAAATTTGAAATTATTTATTTAACCATTTCTTTAAAAGAATAATCAAATCTTATTAAAGATGATACTATTTTCCATTCCACTTTTAACTCATTCCCGCACTTCTAGAATGAAAAGATGTTAAATGAATCTCCACACACAACATATTTTAATGGACCCATAAATTAAATAATCAAATCCTATTAAAGATGATATTATTTTTCATTCCCCTTTTAACTAATTCCCACACTTCTAGATAAAAAGGACTTCTAGATGAAAGGATGTTGAATGAAGTAAGTGATCTAAAGATTCTCTACACACAACATATTTTAATGGACCCATAAATCCTTTTTTAGAAGTTTCTCAATGTGAAATTTTTTCCCAAGCTAATTGCCATACAAAGTTACATAATATGAACCACCCATATAAATTGAAGTATTTCTTCAAGTGTGTCATGACTGTGTGAATAGTTCAAATGTATTAATTGATTGTACTAATGTTTTGTCATAAAAAGTTAGATAATATGGGCTTGATTGAAGAGTTTGTTTAATATGAGATCATGACCTTGTCAATGTTGTGATGCATTAATTAATTGTACTAATGTTTGACTCAATAGTTGCGATGTATTAATTAATTGTACTAATGTTTGACTAAAATTTTATTTGTTTTATGTTTGCCTTGATGTAAAACCCTAACATAAATGGACTAAAATTTTATTTTTTTTATGTTTGTCTTGATGTAAGACCCTAACATAAATGGACTTGGAGTCTAAATATGTTGGCATTGTATATGTTGAATATTTTTAAAATTTCATAAATAGTTAGAATAAGATGTAAAAATATTAATTTAATAGTTATGATAATTTAATGTTTCGCCTTAAAAGTTAGATAATATAGGCCACTAATATAGACAGAAGAGTTTGTTCAATGTGAGATCATGACTTTGTAAATAACTGTGATGTATTAATTGATTGTACTAATGTTTGACTAAAATTTCATTTGTTTTATGTTTGTTTTGATTTAATACTCTAGCCCAAATGGATTTGGAGTCTAAATATGTTGGCCTTGTATATGTTGAATATCTTTAAAATTTTACAAGTACTTGGAATAAGATGTAAAAATATTAATTTAGTAGTTATAACAATTTAATATCACAATCCAATTAGATATCACATTGATATGTAACATCTTTTTATTTATGGAATAAGAGACATTCTCTGACTTGACTACTTAATTTACATAGATGTATAGCTTACCTTTTTTTATTTGAATCTATAATTTCTTAGAAGAAAATACATGTTCTTAATTATTAAGCCTACTCAATATTAATGTTTAGGATTTGAAAGAAACAAGAGATCTAAAACTAAAGTAAAGTAAGAAATTTAAGATTTGGTTTTCAAAGGAAAACATCATGAGAGGAAAAATATAAAGATATAAAAAGTTAAGAAGAAATTTAAATATTTCATGATTTTGACCTTTTTCCATAAACCATCATATTATTTAAGCCAAGTAATACTTGTTAAACTTGTATTTTTAAAATTGATGAAATTGTCAATTTTAATGAATGCATAAATAGAGTCAAGATCTTTAACTACCCCAATTCAAGCTAGATTATGCAATATTAATATATGATATATATAATTTCATCAACACAAAATAACTTTGAAATTTCAGATAAAAAATATTGGTTTCCCTACTCATTATTTTAAAATGATAAAAAAACCAATTTATAAAAAAATTAAACTTATAACCAATATTAAAAATAACTATAAAACTTATTAATTTAAAATATTTTGGTAAAAGTAATTATAACCAAAAAATTCAACAAAACCTTAAATATAAAACTCTTTACCTCTTCTCCTGGAAAGTGACATTTTTGTTTAATTAAATAAAAAACCCAAAAAAGATTTGCCCTCTTTTTCTATCTTTTTCCATATATTTATTTGTAGCCCACAAAACATCCATTATCCCATGCATTATAATCATGCCATCTATAACAACCCTATGCATTTCTTTAACAAAAAGGATGACCAAGAGGATGACTAGGACATTAGTTCCAAATATTATGTTACAATATATGTTCCCTTAGTAGATTTGGAAGTGGTAGTGTTCAATGTCAATAGCATTATGGATTAGCTTAATTTCATTCTCGTTTTTAAGGATCAGGAAAAGTCATTTCACCCTCTCCATTGTGTTGTGTCTTTAAACAATTAAACAAATACATGGTTGGTCTTCGTACAGGACATCAAATTATATATACACGTTTGAATCATAATAAAAGTAGCGATATCATATTTATTTTTAATATGAAGTAAAAAATAAATAATAATTAATATTATTTAATTTTGATTTATTTTAACTTATAAAATTTGTGATAAAAAATTGAAAAAATTATAATATTTTATTTAAATCAATTTTAATACATTACTGAAAAGTTTTTAAATATAATTTTAAACAAGAATTTAATATATTATTTATTATATGATTTTATTATATATAAATATATAAACATAATATATTGTAATTAATGTAAGGAAAAGATTTTTAAGTATTAGTATTATTATTTAAGGTTGGAATTTCAATTTCTGTTTTTTAAAATTTGATGGTTTTCACATTTCTTGATCATTTCACGGGTATTTACAATTTTAACAAAAAATTATAATAATTTTATAAAATTTCAAACTGTATTTAACAAATAAATCACTTAATGACAAACAATTTACCCATCAAATTTTATAATCACGTAAATACAAACAATTTACTAATCAAATAATCACGTAAATACAAACAATTTACTGATCAAATTCCATTTAACCAGATCAGTCTCCAACCATTCACTCGTTTCATATTTTCCAAAATACGAAATTTGAATAATTTGAAACTGTCACTGAGTCACTGAGTCTTATGTTGACGAGCATGTAAGTGTGAACTTTTCCCTTCGGTCAACAGTGCAGTGCTGGTCTACAGGAAACAGAAATCATAGGGTGAGACCAGAATATTTTACCCTACTTAAAATATATATATTTGTCACTAGCGAATGGCGGGTAGCATGGCACAGAACTCCGGCATTGTCAGAATAAAAGGATTCCGTACATTCTACCTCAGGCTTCGGTAACCGCAGCTATGCTAAGTAACCCCAGTTAAGTTTACCCTGTTTTAACTCTAACTACAGTGGCTAACCTGCAAGTAAAAGACACCAGAGATGATCTCACTATAAAAGACGTGTCAGACCTCCAAATCGTTTCGGTTTTTACGTATTTTCATGCTGTAAGCCCACGACGACCCAGAAATTGCTTGGAATTTACAGAACACTTCAGTATACCAAATATGGCAGCGATAAAGCCATGGATATAATTATGGAGTGGGTACTTGAGATTTGAGAAAGAATATAGTGGAGGCAAGCCCTTAACTCTGTAAAAGCGTTCCGTAAGCTGAAAAGCTATGGAAATGGCTTGGACTGATTTGTTGGACGAGAGCTTTTCTTCGATCAGAGCCATGCTGGATGGAGGGGAAGGGGACTATGACTTTTATTCTGCAATGGATGGCAATGGAGGGACTCTAGAGGCCCTTTTGGGCCCTTCTCTCATGTGCCCAGATGGTTCTGTCTTGAGTAATGTGGGCGGAAGCATCAACACTTTTCATGACTTGGGCTGCTCAATAACCACCAGTGCTGATACGCTTGAAGGTCCGGAGGGCTCTGATGAGTTGGGTTTGTTGCAGAGACGAGCTGGGATCGAACCTGGATTTCAGAAAAATGGATGTGATGAGAAGCCAAATAGTGTAATTAGTGAAAGGGGGGCTGATGCTCATTGTGCTGGTAATAATAGTAACAAGAATGGGTATGCCAATGCTGCAAGTGTTGGCAGAGGAAGGAAGAATGGGTTGCCTGCTAAGAATTTGATGGCAGAGAGGAGACGCAGGAAGAAGCTCAATGATCGCCTGTTTATGCTTCGTTCTGTCGTGCCCAAGGTCTCTAAGGTGATCTCTCTTCCTTTCCTCTTTTTCCTCTGTTTCTTTTCCTGTCCTGTTTTCTATGTTGAATTTGTCAGAACTCTGGAGTTAGAGACACTTCACACTAGCCAAAAGGGTTCTTGTTTCAGCAGAAGATCAACAGATTTGGCCTTATTCATCATAATTTGGACATGTATTTTTGCGGGAGAGTTGCCTACTTTGAGTCTCATGTTTGCTGAGATGTGGCTGATAAGTGATAATTGACCCTAAAGTTTGTTCTGCTTGGTATTTCCTTTTAGCAGATGGACAGGGCCTCAATATTGGGAGATGCTGTTGAATACTTGAAGGAGCTTCTGCAACGTATTAATGATCTCCATACTGAGCTCATATCTACCTCGGCTAACTCCAATCTCTTGGCACCCCAACTGCCTGAGTTTCCTTGCAGAATGAACCAAGAGTATCAAGCTTCGCTGCTTAATCCAGAAGTAGAGCCAGCAAGGGTAAGAGAACAACCATGCCCTCTTCGTTAAATTCAAAACAAAATAAAAAATTGTACTGATAGCCCACAGGTGATCTGATGGGGGCCAATAAAAACTTCTGATACATTATGTGACATGTAGAGTGAAAGCAGTGCCCAAGGCATCTCCAAACTAAAAACATAATTAAAATGCATCACAAGCTTACAAAAATGTAACCAAATAAGCAGTTCATCTTCTGTCACTAAGTGGCATACAGCTGTCAATGATCATCATTCTTGGTCTACCACCATAAAGTGCTGCACTCCATCTCCCAGATTGTTACATGCATAAGTGTGTGAAGGGATGTGGCTTTCTTGTGCAGATCTATGTGGCAGTGAAAAAGCTCCCAATGCAGAGGTTCCATTTCCCTTTTCATTCAAGGCCGGTCTTCTGTCATCTCAGACATAATGCCTTCTTCAACTCTGCAGACTATTAGCCTGTGTTTCCCTCATTGACACATATAGAAGACAAAAGGTTAAACTTCAGAAAAAAAGCTCCAACATTGTTCAGTGAGCATGAAACCCATGTTCTTCTAGTTTGGAATGGGTTCTGGACAGCTTCATTGAA
This sequence comes from Pinus taeda, assembly GCA_000404065.3. NCBI lineage: Eukaryota > Viridiplantae > Streptophyta > Pinopsida > Pinales > Pinaceae > Pinus > Pinus taeda. The sequence continues at coordinate 95,177 of APFE030063934.1, forward strand.
TATTTCTTAATGACTTTGTTTTCATATTCCACACTGAAAACTCACTGTTGTCATTCAACTTTTTGTTTGTTTGTAAGATTTTGTGAATTTCTGTTGTTTGTCACAATCAAAACCCATTAAGCCCATCACTTTCAATCAACTTCAAGTTTTGCATTTTTCTCCTTTGCAAACTTATATGAATATTTTATCTTCTACTGCATTTTATTGTCACAGCTACTAATCAATCTCCTTATATTTGCAAGCTCCATGGTGTCTCTGTCAGTATGTCTGATGGTTGGTTTCTTTGTAAGCTCTTTTAGGTAAGGATCTAATCAATGGTGATTGGTTGAGAAAGAGAATCCCCTCTGATACCTTATCTATGGAAATGCAGGTAGATGTGAGAACAAGAGAAGGGAAGGCCCTAAACATCCATATGTTCTGCTCAAAAAAGCCTGGCCTACTTCTATCCACAGTCAGGGCTCTGGATGGGCTTGGTCTTGATGTTAAGCAAGCAGTCATAAGCTGCCTCAATGGATTTGCACTAGATGTCTTCGAAGCAGAGGTAATGAAATATTTGAAGTTATTATGCATTAAACTTCAATATCTATTGGTCTAACTCTGTTGTTTTTCCTTTTGTTATCAGAAATCCAAGAGGGAAGATGTTACAGGCGAGGAGATCAAGGCATTGCTGCTGCAGACTGCAGGCTATCAAGCTGGACTGTAGTGGAAATAACTTACTACACATCACCAACTGTCCCTTCAGCTGAAAAGCATAATATTCTCAGTCAGGTTTTAGTTCAGAATCCATGGAATGCCCATGGTGGAATCATTTTTTCCAAAGGGATTCTGATATAGAAGGAGCAGCCTTTGCTTCTAATGGACAGATCATATTTTCCTTCCAGCAACCCATATATCAAATTGTTGAGAATATGTTAGTTTAGTCATGTCATTGCAAATTGTCTGATTCAGAAATATTATGAGTCGTACGAAAGGCTGGGATTTTGACAGTTGGTTTTAAGGGTTAATAGTGAGAGTTTATTAGGTAAGGTTTTGCTTCGAAGATAATATAGCTCTGCATCCTCTGCGTCCATGTATGGTTCAAGTTTTCAAAATAAAACTTTTAGAGCGAGTCTATAATAATGGTTTTGATATATTTGAGGAAATTGGTCCTGTTGTAAGATTTTAAAACTGCAGTTCTGTTTTTATTTAATTAAAATTTCTGGTTTTTAATTAATTAAAATTTTGATATGATTATTCAGATTTATTAAA
>APFE030063934.1:105360-151044 GCA_000404065.3 Pinus taeda
TTTTTAGCGAGATGCTTTCCCCGAGATACATACTGTGTTAATGTGTGAATGCTCTTGATGTTTTATTGTTATTGATGCTGCTATATCGATGATCAACGTAGAGGAGCTTATGTATTGTGTATGTTTTCCGCAATAGTACATGATCAGGATAATCTCCATTGAATATGTGTTAAATTATTCAAAATTTATACACTCTTGACATGTTTATTTGAGAATTAACTGTATTTTATGCTTAAAAACCTAGAAAATGGGTAAACGAGCGTCAATTTTAAAGCCTGGTGATTATTGATATTGTTGATATCAGAATTTGTTTTGTTGAAACAGATTTTTTAAAGAAATCATGCGTTAAGAAGAATTAATTAAAAAATCAAAGAGGATAATTATTGAAATAGGAAGTCACAAGATTGGAGAAAATATTAACGAAAATGTCTTGATGCAAAGAATAATTAGACAAAGTGGAAATTTTTTTGTTTGCAATAGTTAAAAAAGTATTACCAATTATTTTTTTAAACTATTTTTTTTTGCTAAATATAATATTATTCATTTTTTGTAAAATATATTATTATAAGTGTTAAGAATTGGAATAAGTGCAAATTAACAAAATATAGAGAGAAGGGTTTCAAGTTATTTTTCGACAAATTCTATTAATTTTTTTATTTAAATTTATTAAGTTTATAGGCATCTTTTTGTTTAATCTAAATCTTTATCTTGTGATGATAAATGAATGATGTTGGCATATTCTCATTGTCTCTATATCATTGGATGAAATTTCAAATATTAACTATCTTGCATTTCTAAATCTATATTTACCTTTCGGTCATTACCTAATACAATTATGAATTACCAGATCACATGAATATATGTTTACCTTTTTGCATTTACCTGATACAATTATGAAATTACCATGCAAATTATCAAATAGCAGATGATATCATGTGAATGTGTGTGTTTATAAAATGACTTAATACAATTATGAATTCCCAAATCACATGAATAAATGTTACCTTTTTGTATTTACCTAATGCAATTATGAAATTAACATGGAAACTATCAAATAACAAATGATATCATGTGAATATGTGTGATTATAAAAAGAATGGTTGTGCTAGAGCCATTAAATTTAAAAAGGGTGAAATGAAACCATGCCAATCTAATCATATCCACCACATTTACTAATGTGGTGGTGTTAGTAGTACATGAATATCATTCTAAATATAGATCTCACTGACAACTCATCAATGGATCAGGAGAATACTTCAACAACTGTAAGGATTACCAAGTTATATAAATGTGGTGTTGAACTTTATAATTGTCTAGGGACTCACAATCTAACATCCCCCCTCCCCCCCCCCAATCACAAGTCTGAATAATTATACTAATAACTTCTATCATCATTAGTATGAAAGTATTGAACTAAGCTCCTATTGTCGCCACCACAACATTCTACAAAACTTCACTACATTCAAATTTTGGAGCCTACTTAATTGTTGTATCAAGTGTCGCTTTGGCCATCAAGTGTCACTTCATGTCATTTCAAGTGTTCTTGGTAATTCCTAAGTGTCGTCACATTGTTTAGAACATATATGGTGTACTTCATGGTTATAACAAATTGATTACTTGTAAAACATAACCTTTGGTTGTAGTCGCACACAATTTGTCTATTGTACTTGGAGAGTGTTTGTAGATTGGTGTTTTGATGTGTATTTTTCAGTATTTGATCTTTTCTAAGTTCTACGAATGAGTTGCTATGTGTCACAGTTGGTTCTATGCATAACTCGTTGTGTTTTTCCCTTGGTTTATCCTTCAGACTTAGACAAATTCTGTTTATTTTTCCCCATTAAGGCCAAGAGGGCACATAGCACACTCTTAAGGCCAAGTCAGGACCCCTTCCTTGTTCAGACTGTGCCCTGCACCCTCCCAAAAGTGCATAGTGCACCCAGAAGAAACAACCTCTCCTTCCCTTTTTGAATTGTGCCCTAAAGTAAGCCTCTTTCTTCCCAAGAAAATGGGGCATCATTATTCAATAGTCAAGCCTTCCTTCCCCCTTTATAATGTTCTTTGTGCCCTCAACAAGTCATCAACTGAGTGCATGGTGCATCAATAGTGAAAATTGGTCTTCCTTTAGTCTTCACACTGTGCCTCACACCCTCCTTGTGACTTAGACTTTCCAGTTGAGTGCATGGCACAACAAAAAGCATCATTGAACCCCATTCATTCTTCAGCCTCTGCCTTGTGCCCTCCCTCAAACTTGCTCTTCTTAGTTGAGAACACAACACATCCTCAAGCCTCAAAAACCCAACCCTTGTCCCTTAATAGTGTGCCCTGCATCTATAAAGCCCTCTCCTCTCTTCCCAAGTGCATTAATGAACCATGATAAAAAAATTTAATACATGAAACATGTTAGAATAGGAGGTTTTTGAGCTGATTTTTTTCTTGCCATGAGTGATCTTAGTTGTAGGTGTTTTAGAACAAGATGGCCAAGATGCATGAGCTGATCCATCAAAGGGAACAATTTTAGGAAGTATTCAAGATTGAAGGACACATAATGAAACTAACTGAAGAACATTAGAATCTTGATGATCAAAGTATCTCATAAAGACTCCATATGATTTGACACCCTTTGGAGGGTAAAAGAAACAACAACTCAAAAGTTGCATGCAAAATTGAAGATACAAGTGGTAACATTGTCACATCTCAAGAAAGTCCATTCCATTAGTCACTATGAGTCCAAGTCATCAATGCTAATGACTTTTAATGTTGTTACCTCATGATGATGTGGAAACGAGAACATAACTATGCAATTATTTTAAATCCAAAATGTAGAAGTCCAAGAGTCATGTATGGACAAAATAGCCATATGAAGAAGTTAGAAAGACACATGTAATTCCAAAGATCATGAAGAAGTTAAAAAGTTATATAGAAGTCTAAGAGTTTCATAAAAGTCCAAAGGTCATAAGAAGTTGAAAAGTCATGTGAAAAATGATTCATGAGGATATGAAAGGTCATGCCTCTTGTTATAAAAGAATCCACATTACTCAAGCAAAAGGATTTTCATCTTGGCTTCTCTCGCAAGGCATTAGAGAGATAGAGATAGCTCTTTTGGAGAGAAAGTAATGGCTCTAACACTCCACTATTGGAGCTAGTGCTGTTCATTATACCCATGTATCTTGGAACTTCTACTTAATACTTGAAGCCATTTGGCCTGTTAGAGTCGGTCTAGTAGCCCTCCACCAGAGATCAAAGCTCTTTGGATTTCATAATTAGGTGTCCCATCAGTGTGATCATGTTGCATTCCGTTAGGCATGCCATAACTCTGCTGGAGGAGTTTGTGTCTTTTATTCCCCTCCTGTTTGGCACTGTTGGTTCAGGTTTGTTTGAGTGAATAAAATCTTCAAAGGGTCATTTATCTTGTTTTAAATTTTGAGGTCTTAGGTCTAGGGTTGAGTCAATTTTTGTCTTGAGAGGTCATAAAGGACTAGCAGGCTAGAGGGATGTCCTTCATAAAGCATCATTTCAATAATTCTCATCATTGTACAGTTAGATTTTCACCTTGTTTTCAAAACTCTGTTTTTGAAAAACAAAGGTCATTATCTCATTTTTTGTAAAACTTTGTCAAAATTTCAAATTCTCCAAATGTTGAAGCGCAGCCTTGGTCTCCTTTGCCAAAGAATCTCCGAAGCCATCTCTGCAAAAATTTTCAGAAGAAATCATCATTTCAACCAATTTTTTGAAAAAAAAAAAAAAAAAGGAAACCGGAAGTCAGAGCCAATTAATTCAAAAAGTGTCAACATTCAAACATTACAAAGTGGGTTTTGGGCAAATAAAAATCAAAAGGGAGCCTATAAAAGCACATCACTCTTCATTAGAAACTCATTTGCCTCTCACAAGCCAAGAGAATCCTTGCAAAGGTGATTTCAAGAGTCATTGAGCAAATTGGGCAGTTTTTAGGAGCGCGCTACGCATCAGCTGAGGCACGCTACACGCCCAGGGCACGCTACACATCAACGAGACTTTTCCAGTATATTTTTACTCAGGCGCTATGCACTAGAGGGGCACTATGCGTTGGGAAAGGTGCGCTACGTGTTGGGTTTTTCGCCCAATAAACCGCCAGCAAGCTACCAAATCCTCTTTTCTCTCAAGAAATCTTTAGGTAGGCCTCTCCTCCGTGGCTAGTTTTGGTTTGGCAAGATGAATGAGAAATTAATATGTTAAAAATGCCATGAAAATGTGAAGTTGAAACCCTACATTGCTGTGTGAAATTTAAAGACTTAGTTGTGCTAGGGTTTCAAAGTATTTTGCTGTCCAAGGTTGCCCATTATTGATCCTTTTTTTTCCCCACCTTCACCAACATTCTCCTTAAAATTTTCCCATGCAATTTTATAATCTTCCTATTAAAATCCACTAAAATCCCTAAACCCTACTAAAATCCTTAAACCTTATTAAAATTCCCAAACCCTACTTCACCTTAAAATCCCACTTATTGTCCCTAATTCCCTCATCTTCCCCTTTCCCTAACATTTCCCATGTCCTTTTGTCCCCTTGGTGACAACATTTGAAAAAGTCAAACAATAGTTCATTGGGTGCAAAGTCAGCATTACATTTCAGTCACTTTGCCTCCAAAACCATGTCAGAAACCGAATCAGATTATGAACAGAGTGATGACCGTGATTCAACACCGGAGATAGAGGTGCCAAGCAGGCATCACAAGGGTGGTAAAGGTGGTCGGCGTGTCAGGGAGGAGCCCACCTCTTTGGCTCATTTGCAAGCTTGTCCACTTGCAGTGACTTGTTTTCAGTACCTATCATGTTTTGAGTATTGTGAGAGGATCTCACAAATTCAACATCACAGAGAATTACTCTGCTTGTTTGTCCTACATTTTCACAATGGTCATGTGAACCTTGCAGGAGTGGACTTCACACTATCACCCGAGATTGTTTCTCAAGCAACTGGGATACCAAATGTTGGAGAGGAGTGGAACAAGCGCCAGCAGTTAGACAGATTTCATTATGAGCCATATATCAAACCTGGACGTATGAGACACCTAACTACTGTTTTTCCCTTCAGATTCCTAAGGGATGAGTATGCACCCTTGATGAGACTCATTATTCGCTATTTCACTTGTGAGGGCAGATTTTCACGTCTATATTCGTACCATATCCGTTTGTTGATGCATTTCACACGGGTACGAATGATGAACATTCCATTTTTCATGTGCCGAAATATAGAGAGGATGGTGCCCTTGGTACAAAGGAAGAGCCCAGCACAGCAACACAAGAGCATTTATCGTTATGCACTGATCAAGATCATAGTGATGCATCAGTTGGCACAGCAGGGTATTCCATGGGAGGATTTCATTTATCGCGACTTCTTCACGGTGCCACACCCACCTCCTGAGATTGTCCATGATGAGGGAGGGCGTTCATAGCAGTTTGACATTAATGAGACTGAGCATGTTGATGCTCCAACATATGTGACATATCAGAAAGGCCCCAGAGCCTGATTGACGAGTACTATATCCACCAGGGGTGGAAGGGGTCTCGTTGAATTCATCGGCACAGCGAGTATTATCTCCACATCATGTGGAAGGGGTCTCGCTTCCATCTACAACACAGGTACAGGTCTAGGACAGGGGCAAGAGGCCCATGATTGATGAGGGTTCTTCAAGAGATCAGGACACGGATATCATTGATGTTGATTGTAGCTCTCCAACCTCAGAGCTCAAGGAGATCATTCGAGAGAAAAGGGCTGAGAATGAGTCATTGCACAAGAAATTTCAGATGGAAAAATGGGTGATCAACTACTTAGAGCAGCGCAAAAAACAGTTGAAAGATGAGCATGAACTTTATGAGCAGCGGAAGATTTGTGAAGACCGGGAATTGGCCCGTAGGAGACCCGGTGATTTGACACCTATCGATCGGGAATCAATGCTCATCTGGGTGAACACTCACTTGGAAAAGTTGTTGGCGAAAGCCAATAGAGACAAATATTTGCTTCTACACATGAAAAATCATTATTGGGCCTGCATGCATGTGCGCAAAGCAAAAATGAAGATACTTAAAGGATGATTGGCCAAGGCACTAAAACGGAGGAAAAGGCCCAATCCACTCCAAATTTTGGCTGAAGCCTCCTTGAAGGAGCATGGCGCTCAATGATACACCCTCTTCTCAAAATTCAGAGAATTTGGAGCAATTTTGGTCAATTTTTTTTTTTTTTTGTTGTTGTTGTTGTCAAAAACAGGTTTTTGCCCTCAATGCGTAGCGCGCTGCGTGCTACCCTGAAGATGGGGAGGTCCATTTTACAAAAGGTCAACATTTTTGGATTTTCCATGAAAGAATACACCTGCTTAGCCACTTCCAAGACATTTCATCAGGTTTTGAGCCCCCAAAAAGGTCAAAAAACATGCAAAAAATGACCTTCTGCCACTTTTTGGACACACAGGAAGCAGTCTTGGGAGATTGCATTTTGGGAGGGGAAAATGAGTACCAAATTGAGAGATTCTTCTTGGGTTGGAAATTAGACATCCAGCCCTTTCCAACAAGCCCACTTGTGCCTCATTTGGATGCCGGGAAGTGCCCCAAAAGTGGGCCCAAAGGCGCGCTACACGTAGAGAAATGGCGCGCTACGCATAAGGGAAAATTGCCAGTTTTTCACCTACAACTCAGGAAAACGCAACATTTGACTAGTTTTGACTTTTGGAGGGATTTTTCATAATCCTTGATGTAATTAATGTAATTTTATATTGACATGACACTTATTTATCTCTTCTAGAAGATTCATTCATGAAAAGGAAAAACATTTAATGAATGAATTGGTTTCCTAGCTTATAGAGGCAAGTTGTTTTGACTGCCTAGACTCTAGTGCTTTGTTTAGAATTGGTTGAAAGAGATCCTAAAATTATGAGCTCGACCCCTAGAGGCAAGGAAATGTGTTAGCTTTCCTATATTATGTATCTTCTTAGTCATTTTGATGGTTGGACTCTTGGGATAGTTTTGAGACTATATTGTACATATTTTACCAACATTTTTGGCAAAGGAAAGACCAGGGTTTTGCAGCACAACTTGGGATCCATGTGGCTTTATGTCTTGATGGTTTTTTTCCTCTCAATATTTGTAAGTTGTGTATGTGAATCATTATCTCTATTGAACCTTTTATTATTAAGCAAATGAAGTGTTAAGGTAGAATCCATGAAATTGCTATGCTCTGCCTTTAAATTTGTTTAATATTCTATGTTTTCTTCAGTTTAAGAAGAATCCTTGAGACCCCTTGCTCTCCTTAGCCTCTCACTGGTCTGATCTATCCATCTCACCTGCTTTAAGTCATCAAAAAAATTTCCTATCTTGCCCCAAGTGGACCTCTGCAAAAAACTGTGCCTCATCCCCGCACCCAAAATTGCCTTTCCCTTGATTTCAACAAAATCATAAAAAATCAATTCTAAACTCTTTGTACTTAATACCTAGCCTAAAATCAGTCATCAATTTGGTCATCTCGAGCCTTTTTGATTATATTTTGCCGAGTTTGACCCGGAGAGAGCCCTCTCTTGTCCTCGTAGGGCTAGCTACGAGGCTGAGCATGGTTTGATGTGGCCTTGAGTCTTGCCTTATTTCAGCCTAAGGTAGATTTGGGCGCTAACATGGCCAACACATTTTCATAAATAGATTGTGGATGTTTTGGGACTATTCTTCAAATTTTTTTGGTTTAAGTTGGCTTCCATATGTACTAAAGAAATTAAATTATTTTAGTGGCTGTGGTGCTCAACTTGTTGGAAAAGTGTTGTGATTATTACAATGGTCATGGCATCAATATGAACTATTTTTCTTAATGAGATGATTCTTTCCTGTTCATTTGAGTGCGTATTTACCATATTAGTACTATTAATTTTATTTAGAGACTCACTTTTGTTCTTTGCATTGAAAGAACCTTGATACATTTAAAATTGAAAGTGTCACAAGGCACACTCTCTTGCTCATTTAGAAGTACATGCATTCTACTCTCTCATGATGATTACTTAAGCCAAGGAAAATCTCTAAGTTAATGGAAATGGGCCATTATTCTGAATGAGACTCCTATACCAAATGGAGTGAGGTCTAATTGGGACATCTCATCAAGGAGATCCCCTATTTGTTCGTGGGTTCCAACAACATCAATATTCTAGCACAAGAAGGAGGGAAACCACCTTTTGATGGAGGATAATTCATCTCATCCTAATAATGAAGCATCTCTACAAGGTAGCAACTTTCTGGATTCCATTCCAAATCCTATTCCTAAAACTGGAGAATATTATCACTTAGGTCTAGGACAGAGTTTTAAAGTTACTTATGATTAACTCTAGACAATCAGACCCATTACTCGTCAGCTTGTGAAATCTCTTGGGATAGTTCCTATTGCTCACAATCTTCCTCATTCCTCGAATCAGAAAGGAAGAACTCACACTAGTGTATTGGGTTCATCAGTGGACGATTTGGTTTTTTCCATGCTTGAAGAGTTAGCATAACCCTCGGAAGAGATAGTTAAACAAGGGGGCCTCCCAACTATTTGGGAAGAAGATGACGAGGGAGATTTTTATTTTTATGATGAAGAGCAGCATAGGAATAATGAAGACTTCAACAATGAAGGAGGAGACTCTTATGATTTAGATTAGGATGAGGAACAATGAGGGGAAGACATGGTTGATCAAGAAGTGGCTGGGATGACCCAAGGGCCACTCGCTCTTCCGGAAAATCTCCATAAGATGCCAAAACATCTAGAGAAGATTTTATCTAAGTTTGATCCTGACAAGAAAACTAAAGTTGGAGATCATATAGACGACTTTGACATGCATCTAAGAATGCTTGAGGTACCTTTGATGATGTTTCTTGTAGATTGTTTCCATACACTTTATAAGGTAGAATATTTGTATGGTATCATAGTCTTCCATCTAATTTAATTCACAATTGGAAGGAGTTTAAGAAATTATTCCTAGAAAGGTTTTAGGATGATAAAAGTCTCACCATGCTATAGAAATAAATCGGTAACATGAATATGGAGAACAAAGAGAAAGAAAATAATTTCAATCAAAGTTTACTAACATATTAAATAAGTTCCCTGCTGATGTTCAAGTGGCATGATTTTATTAGGAAGGGTTATTACACAACTACCTTCCCCACAAACATTTCCATCTTTATTAAGAGAGTTCCAAAGAAGACTCTGGCTTTGGTTTTTGCAGAAGCCATTGCAGTTGAGAAGGACTTGAGTTCCATTGGAGAAATTGTAGATGATGATGACTCTAAAGACACCAAGGATGTTGGTAAGAGAAATCAAGCCTCTTCAAATAAAGCTAAATAAAACAAATCTTTTGATATTTAAAGCTTGACCAAATATTTAAAGTCACTCACTGATGAAGTATATGAATTAAAGAAAAAGTCAAGAGAGGCCTCTACTAGTGGCAAGTCCTTTAAATCATTCTTACTTGGAAGAAATAACAATGATGAACCTGCTAAATCTACTCAAATATCAAATGTTGTGTTAAATGTTGAAAGCTTAGGAATGGAAAACTGTTGCACTTTCCACCAGGAGAGGAATTCAAAAAATATGTGCCCACAATGGAACTAGAACATGATTGCTATGCCAACCCATATTGTTGATACCCTATTGGCAGATGAGCATACTGAGAAGACAGAAGAAACAAGCAAACCTACCATGCCTAAAGAAAGTTTAGGTATTGGACATTCAATTAACGCTTTCAATATCATTTTCAATGCTGACAAGAAAAGTTTTGAAGAACCACCAGAAGGTGAAGCTCCTCCTCAACAACCAAATGGTTGTTATAATTTGATGAGAAGCAGAATTGTTTGGGAATAGGAATTGAATAAACATGAGTTGAAGAAAAAATTGTTAAGAAGGATCCTACCACCAACCAATCCTTCTCAGAACACACAAAATAAGTTTGGGAAGGACGCTACTAAGAATACTTCCACTAGTAGTAAAAGCAAGTCGATCACTTTGGAAGTATCTAATAAAGATATGCCTCCATACACTACAACACTTCCTGCTCGAAATGTAAGTATTGATTACAATATCATTGACATGAAAAGAGCTTGTGCTAACATTTCCATCTATGATCTCACAAAGATAACAAGCTAGTGTAAGCTTCTTGTCCAAGCCTTTTCACAACCTTCACTAGGTAACAAATCTTGTACTTCTCAAATGGTGTTTGGTAAGTCTCTTGGAATTCTCGAATCTATAATTAATGCTATAAATTTAAATACTAACACCCTTTGTGCCCCATTTTTTTTTAACTTTTGAAATATTTAGTTATAATTTCCATAATTGTTTAGTTGATTCAAGTACATCTGTGAATGTAATGTCATTATGCATCGCTAAGAAAATTAATGCCAAATGGGATAAAACTGATACACGAATCATTTAGCTAGACATTTCACTAGTCCAAGCAGTTAGTAAACTTAACGATGTTATTATCCACTTGTCATCATACCATAGACTACGCCAATGTATTATTATTGTTATTGTGGATATCTTTGATGCCTATAGATTATTGTTGAGTAGAGATTGGTCTAGTAAAATCCAAGGATACTTTTCAACAATTTGGATGCATTTATGGGTTCCATGCAAGGGAAAAAATAACCAGATCCGAGTAGAAAGTGAACCATACATGAAACATATTGTGACATCAGTTGAGGGTCATAATGAGCCTATTTGTTTTACAAATGTGATTTTCAGAAATTGTTTCTTGGACATAGATCATGGGTTTTATGAAGCACAACCATCAATTATCCCACAAAATACATAGTTGGACCTCCTTCCTTGCACTCCTGTTGATGCCAATTAAGCTTGTAATATAGATGTACATATTAGTATTAATAGTACATGAACAAGATTAGTAGCTAATGATATTTGGGCTCTATATTTTGATGGGTCAAAAACTTAGGATGGTTATGGTGCTGGTTATGTTCTTATAGACCCGCACAACAAGAATTACATTCTATCATGTTATTTGGAGTTTGAGTGCATGAATAACACAGTTGAACATGAGTCACTCATCCTAGGATTAAAGAAAGTCATTGAACTTAAGGTAGAGATACTCAAGGTAATTGATAACACAAAGGTTGTTATCTAATAGGTATGAGATACTATCCACTATATTTCACCAAGTTTAAAAACCTATCATCAAGAGATATGGTGATTAATATCTCATTTTAAATATTTTAAGATCATTTATGGTCCTAGAATTAGAAATTCCACAACAAATACATTAGCTAATGCAATTGCTAGGATGTCACCTTAGAGAAATGGTTTTTCCATATAAATTATATATAAACCATCTATACCTGATAACATAACTGAATCTTTTGTTTCTAATGACAACCAAAAAACACTACATTTTATGGTCAACATGGAAATGTTTAAAGATGTGTCCATTCTGGAATATGAGCACAATAAGGTTGTGAAGGAAGAAACAGATGCAGCGAAAGGGAATATTATCCCTAAAGGTCTGGTGTCTCTAGAAAAATGTTACAACCTACAAAATTGATTCAAAGTACTAATTAATACTATGAGTTACAGCTCCAAATTATCATATGAAACAATCAATTTGGGAATTCAAGAGGAAGCGAAATATCTAAACCTCGATACATGTTGTTCTACATAAGAATGACAAGAATTCATCCACCTTTCCAAACAATACCATGATGTGTTTGCATGGACTTACGAAGATTTAAAGACATATATGCTATTTGTATTATCCAACATATCATTCTTATTAAAGGATGAGCGAAACCATTTCAGTAAAACCTAAGGAAAGTTCATCTAATGCTTGAGCCCTTAATTCAGTAGGAATTAAGGAAGTTGTTGGATGCTTAGATCATTTTCAAGGTCATACACTCTACGTAGGCCTCAAATCTAGTCCCTATAAGGAAAAGGTATAGTGAGACAAGGTTATGTGTCGACTTTCACAATCTTAACTGAGAATCAGACAAAGATAATTACCTAGTGTCATCCACAGAACAAATTATTCAAACGGTATCTAGGTCTGAAATTTTCTCACTGCTAGATGGGTTCTCTGGTTACAATTAATTGTTAGTGACATAACCAAACTATCTTAAAAACACCTTTAGGACTAAGTGGAGAACTTTGACCTTTAAGTGCATGATATTCAGATTTATTAATGTTTGTGCTACATTTCAAAGGGTAATGGACATCATTTTTCACAACTTAATTGGTCAAAGTGTAGTAGTCTATCTAGATGATGTAACTATATTTTGTAAAAGAAGATCAGATCGTGTGCATCTTCTAAAAAAAATATTTGACTAGTGTCATGAGTATGGGATTTCTCTCAATCCAAAAAAGAAAATATTTGGTGTGTCAAAAGGTACTCTCTTAGGACACATCATTTCCAAGAGAAAAATCAAATCTTATCCACAAAGGGTCAAAATAATAGCTCAAATCTCGTTCCCTGTAAACAAGAAGGCTATGCAATCTCTCCCAGGGAAGATTAATTTCATGCACTGTAAGTTCATCTCTGATTATGCTCATATAGTTAAACCATTGAAAAATATGATTAAGAAATATGCAATCTATAAATGAGAAAAAATGGAAAAGGATGATTTTTCTCGTATCAAACAAGTTATTGTTGGCGTGCCTACATTATTTAGTCCCGATTATGGAAAGGATTTCCTGCTTTATACCTTTTCCTCAAATTCATCTATTTCATCCATATTGATGCCAAAGGATGTTCAAGGAAATGAACTACCTATTTCTTTCATTAATTTTGTCTTACAAGGGTCAAAGATGAACCACCTTTCCATTGATAAATAGGCTTATGTAGTATATAAGGCAATTAAGAATTTCAGGCCCTATCTCCTCAAGGCTCACATGATTATATATGTGTCTCATCCAACCATTAGGACACTCTTTGTACAACAAGAGCTGGGTGAGAAGAGGAAAAATTGGATGACCCGCTTGCAAGAATATGATTTGGAGTTTAAGCCAGGTCATACTATTAAGGGTCATGGCCTTTGTCAACTCGCAATAGAAGGAAGGGATGCTCTAGAGAACGTTATTTTAGGATGGGAACATGAAATAGAGATGTATAACATTGAACAAGCCCCACCAACATGTTGACACCTAATCCTTGTGATTGGTTAAATATATGTAAATAAATAGATAAGAAATATGAGCAGTCATTAGGAGATGAACTGAATAGTCTCTCCCTCATGTATATAGTGAAGACCTATTTGATGGAATAGAAAACACGAATCATTTTTGCCTTATGGAGTTACCGCCTAGCCTGACATGGTATCAGAGCCAGCTACTTATTTTTTAGCTCTTATGTCCCTTGTAGCTCCCTAGTCTGCTCTCCATATAGAAGCACTGCTCCTCCATACAATTAGCTACCCATATAATTCAGGGCCTGACACTGCCTGCGCTTTCTGGCTCTCTGGACTGTCCACAAATGTTTTCTACCATAACATTTTCTACCATACTTATTCACTGAAAGCCATTGCCTCCACCATTATTGTGAGTCCATGCAGTCCGTTTGAGGAATGTTGGTGTAGTGAGCATGGAGCCGGAGTGGCCGAGGCCTTCAAATGCGAATTTAGAAGTCTTGAATTCCCTCAGCCAAGGTTCTAACTATACAAGAAAACGTTGTTTCTTTGGTAATCTTTACACATTTGAATCAATGCTCAATGCTATTTCAATATATATGCTGCTCCGATACTTTTAACGCTGGTATATGTTGTGTTGAAGCCTTCCACATAATGCTGCTTCAGTATATGCTGCATGAATAATGCTTTGAAGTTTTCCACTGATCTGCGTGAATGATGCTTTGAAGTTTTCCAATGATCTGTGTGAATGATGCTTTGAAGTTTTACAAAATTAAACAGGTCTACTCTTTTGCTGCTTCCCTTTTTGTGCCTTGGATGACTAACGCTCACTCTTTTGGCGTGTGTAGTACCAGAAAGTCACTGGTGGCCCAAGGGTTGGAACATTGTGAGACCAACCAGAGAATGGTCGGAATTCATTATTGAGGATGTTGGAAGTTGCCACAGCTAGCATGACTTGGTATTTGCTACCTTGATTAATCAAAAATGTCATGTGAAGAAGAAGGATATTCGAAAGTTTTTGGATGGTATATATATGTGAGTGAGAGAGAGCCACTATTGAAGATTGAAGACTGTGCTCTCCCATCTGACAACAAATTTTCTCTGGCGCCGTCTTTGGAGTAGTGCATTTGTTGTGCATTTGTTTAGGGTAGCGAAGTGAGATTTATTTTAGGGTTTTGCTAATCTAAACACATAAAATTCATGTGTTTTTTTATGTTTGAGATGATATCATTATTGTTGGCATATACTATGAAGTTTTTTTGGTATATACTTGAAGACTTTTTGACACGTAAAATGTGTACTCTTAACGTTTAACACATGGAATTGTATTGAGCCCCTTATTTTTGGTATGTTGACTGCATGGTATTGGAGTTCATATTGGTATATAAGGAAGAGATTTGAAATCTTTTGAGAATGCACTTTTGAGTACAATTTTAGTGTATATTGGCAGAAGTATTTTTCTATCAGCAGAAATAATTTCTTTTTACAGAATGCATTCAATCATATCCATGGTGGGAATAGTTCTCATTGGCAAGGAGAAATATCCTGAATGGTCATGGATGATAAAATACACCCTCATTTTCAATGAGCTATGGAAAGGAGTGTTTGTTGGAGACGAAGTCATTGCAAGAAAATGGAAATCTCAAAGATATAACCTTTGACTCTCTTGTGAAAAAGTTTGCTGAAAGAGAGAAAGATTTTGGAAAGAAGACAACCCCTGAATCTTCTGAAGAGGTTGTGTGCCTTGCTCATAAAGAAAAACATCCTGCTCAAGATTCTACAAGAGGAAGAGGTGGTCGAAGAGGAAGAGGAAGATATTTTAGAGGCAGCGGAGGTAGACATTCTCAAGGAGAAAAGGCAGATTTGCACTACATAGGCTGCAAAAGAAATTGATCACATGATGCCTTTTCATGCAAGCTACCATGGGACAAAATTGAGCAGAAAAGAAACCAACAGAAAGGTAAAACTAATGATATAGACAAAGTTAAAGCACCTGAATCCACTCATTATGTTGTGGCAAAATGTAACATTGGAGTAAATGAAGATTTATTTAATGCTTCACTTGCTTCTTGGAAAAATGATTGGTTGCTTGATTCAGGAGCAACCTGTCACATGAATCATACAAAAGATTCTTTGAAGATTTCACTGACAATGTTGATGGAGTAGTATACTTTGCATATTAATCAAAAATCAAGTCATCATGGCTTGGTACAATCAAGCTTAAACTGTCTGGTCTTCCAAACTTTCTTCTGCATCATGTTCTATATCTCCCTCAGCTCAAGAGAAACTTGTTGTCCTTGGTCCACATATGCCAGCAAGGTCACTCCATTCATGTGTTTGATGATAAGCTTGAGGTAAGAAAAGCATCTGACCACTCACTTGTCATGAGGGGAATAGAAGAAGAAAGGCTTCTCAAGCTACAAGGAACCTCTGCTTGTGCACAACATTTCTCATACAATTCTCATCATGAAGAAGGTACACTACCATCAATTTTAATATGGCATGCTAGATTTGGACATTTGAACTATGATAGTCTTTGCTTGTTGAAGAAAAAATGTGCTGTTGGTTTGCCTACAATTCCTAGGAAGCTTAAGCAATGTGATGCTTGCATTCTAGGAAAGCATAACAAACAATCTTTTCATGATTCACATTCAAGAGCACATAGAAAACTTGAACTCATTCATTTAGATTTATGTGGTCCAATTCTTGTTCCTTCTGCAAATGGAAATAAATATATCATGACATTTATTGATGACTGCACCAGAATGTGTTGGGTTTATTTATTGAAGAAAAAATCTGATGCTTTTCAAACATTCAAGAATTTTCATAAATGGATTGAAAATGATGCACAATCTCATATTGGGTATATTTTCACTGATAATGGAAAATAATACACATCAAATGAATTTGAAAACTATCTTCACCAACATGGGATCAAACATCAAACAATTGTGCCTTATAATCCCCAATAGAATGGTGTAGCTGAAAGAATGAATAGGACAATCTTAAATATGCTACGATCCATGCTCTTCTTCAAAAATGTAAAGGTAATGTTTTGGGCCGATGTTGTTCTATGTGCTTCATATACAAAGAATAGATGTCCATCTAATGCTATAAGAAACAAGACCCCATATGCAATGTGGTATGGATATGTTCCTTCGGTAAAGCATCTCAGGGTCTTTGGTTCCACCTATTATGCCTTGATACCAAAGGTACATAGAAACAAACTTGGTGCTAGAAGTCATAAGTGTATCTTTCGGGGGTATTCAAACACCTCCAAAGCATACTGCCTCTATGATGAAGTAAATAAGAAGTTTGTTGTATCTAGAGATGTAATTTTTCTTGAATCATCCAAAACTGACAATGTTGTTGAGTGGAAACTTGATCGCTTGGATAGATTCAAAAAAGCAAAATCTTTTCAAGAATTTGATAATCAGGTTCCAAATCTTGAAGGGGGGATTCCTATACTAGATCAACACGTGGAATCTTCTTCTAAAGAACACTCTCCCGCACATGAAACTCCAACAATAGATGATGCTTTAAGTGATGTGAATGATAGAATTGGGAGACACAATCTTGATTCAGTCAATCAATGGAGAAGCTTGGACCATCTTAAAAAGGTCCCGCAAAGTGGCTGACAAAGACACTTGAAAGTGTTCATCCTGATGAGGTTGGAAAAATAGGAACTAGAAATTCAAACCGGCAAAATGGAGGTGATGTGGATGACTCTATTTCACCTGTTTATATGGATGTTTCTTATGATTGTGAATTGAACTTGTCTACGGATTTTGAACCAACTTCCTTCAAATAAGTTGCCTCTCATGATGAATGGAAAGAAGCAATGCAAAAGGAGTATGATGCTCTCATAAAGAACGACACTTGGAAGCTAGTTGATCCTCCATTAGGAACCAAACCAATTGGCTGCAAGTGGGTCTACAAGAAAAAGTATAAATTTAATGGATCACTTGAAAAGCACAAAGCTAGGCTTGTGGAAAAAGGTTTTTCACAGAAGGAAGGTGTTGATTATGAGGAGAATTTTGCCTCCACAACAAAATGGGCTACCATCTGGACACTCTTTGCACTAGCAGCTTAGAATGGTTGGAAAGTCCACCAAATGGATGTAAAAACTGCTGTCATAAATGGAGATCTAAAACAGAATGTTTTTATGTCCCAGCCTGAAGGATTTGCTGTGAAAGGACATGAACATAATGTATGCAAACTGGTGAAGTCCTTGTATGGCCTCAAACAAGCACCGCGAGCCTGGTATGAAAAATTAACTGAGCATCTTCTGAAACTCAATTTCAAACATTATGATCTTGATGATGCAACTTTATTTGTCAAGAAAGTTGGAAAAATAGTTGTATATCTTGTGGTATATGTAGATGATCTTTTGATGACATGGAACAATGAAAGCTACATTTCATCCATAAAGAAGGAATTGGGGAAAAGTTTGGAAATGACTGATTTGGGCAATGTTCATTACTATCTTGGCATTGAAGTAACCCAACATCCAAAGTCCATATTTCTTTCTCAAAAGAAATAAATTGGAGATATGTTGAACAGGTTTGTCATGACAGAGTGCAATCCTCTTACTAATCCAATGGAACAAAACTTAAAGCTCACATCTATTGAAGGAAAATAATTTGAGGATGCAACAAAGTATAGACAACTTGTAGGAAGTCTCAACTACCTAACTACTACCAGATTAGACATTTCGTTTGTTGTTGGAATCCTCTCCAGGTTTATGCAAAAGCCTTGTGAGGGACATTGGTCTGCTGCAAAAGGAGTTCTAAGGTACTTGAAGGGAACTCAAGACTTTGGAATCAAGTATACACAGGTGGACGAATTCATCTTGATTGGATACCTTGATTCAGACTTTGATGGAGACAAAGAAACTGGGGTATCTACTTCAGGATATGCTACGAGTCTTGGATCAGGAGCTGTCTCCTGGAGATCATGCAAAAAATTAGTTCTAGCAGATTCGATAACAGAAGTAGAATACGTGGCAGCAGCTAAAGCAACAAAAGGCATTGTGTGGCTCAGGAAAATTCTTGAAGATTTGTAGGTAAAACAAGTACAATCAACTCCACTCATGATTGACAATACCTCTGCAATAAAGTTGGCTAAGAACCCAAAGTTCCATGATCGAACAATGCACATCAATACTAAATATCATCTAATTCGACATGATGTTGAGGCCAAAACAATCCATCTGCATCATTGTTCCACAAATGAGCAAATTTCATACATCTTCACCAAAGCGCTTGGAAGAGAAAAGCTTGAATGATTCAGAATGATGCTTGGAATCACCAACATCCCTTCAGATTAAGGGGGGGAATGTAAACACCTAATCCTTGCGATTTGGTAAATATATGTAAATAAATAAATAAGAAATATGAACAGTCATTGGGAGATGAACTGAATAGTCTCTCCATCATGTATATAACGAAGACCTACCTGATGGAATATAAAACATGAAGCATTTTTGCCTTATGGAGTTATTGCCTGGCCTGACACAACAAACTCAATAGTGCCATGTTATTCAAATATATGGAAATACTTAGAGAATGACACCTTTCTCGCACATTTATCGAACAAGAAAAATAGGGAAATTTTCCTTAAATCTCTATCTTATCAGCTCCTTCATGGAGTGTTTATCAAAAATCATCATAATGGTGTCTTGCTAAGATGCATAGAGCCTCAAGACATAGAGAAGGTATTAAGATATTTACACGATAGACTGATAGGTGGATACTAGTCAGGTGATACAACTGCACATAGAGTAATGAGGGTTGGTCACTATTGGCCCACACTATTTAAGGATGATCATTCTTATGCCAAAAAGTGCCAAGCCTTTCGAGACCAGAAGTCATTTTCCCCACTGCTACAAGTAATAGTTGAGGAACCATTCCAACAATGGGGACTAGATGTTATTGGAGAAATATTCCCACACTCTTCGAAGAAGCACTGATACATTTTAACAACAATAGATTATTTTACTCAATGGGATGAAGCAGTTCCTTTAAGGCAAGTAAATGACCAGGAAGTCATACAATTTTTGAAGTCAAACATCACAACCAAGTATGGCATTCCAACATCTCTTTTCTTTGATAATGCAACTTATTTTTCCTCGTTGAAATTTTATGAGTTTGCATTAGAATATGGTATTGTACTAAAACATGCACCAAATTACTAACCACATGGAAATAATTTAGCATAATCAACCAATAAGAATATTATTCGCATAATTAAGAAAACCATTTTCTCATAACAAAGGAACTGACACAATGCTTTGGTAAATGCATTATGGGCTAACCGTGTAACTCCTAAACCCTCTCTTAAAATTTCACTATACTTCCTCATATACGGTAAAGAATCTATCTTGCCTCCTAACCTGTATCTCCCAGCCTTGCAACTCTCCCAAGAGTCACAAGGAAAACCATGCCTTCTTGTTCAAAGAAGGTTAGATACCTTTTTTAAACTCGATGAAGAAAGCCTCAAAGCTAAGAAATCTATTTCCATGCATCAAAACTATATCAAGCACTAGTTCAATAAGAAATCTGTAGGGACTAAGAGTTTCGATGTACTAAAGTGGGATAAATCCCACGAAGAGAAAGGAAAGCACACAAACTTCCAATATTTGTGGATAAGCACTTACGCCATCTAAGAGAAACTCAGTCACAATGCTTTTAGGTTGAAATCCTTAGATGGGAGAATTGACCATCTTCTTATTAATGGTTGAGATTTGAAGCACTATTTTCAATAGCACCTCTAAGTTGCGTTCCTTTTATAGCCTTCTTTTCTTGTCATCTATCCTTCATGTTATGTTTGTCGTGTCATGTCATGTCACATTTTATTTTATGTGTTTGGGTCATTCTGTATTAATAAGACCTTGTGTGAAAGAGTATCAGGATATAAAAGGCTATGTGATGAGGTAAAATGGGAATGTGACAACCACAAAACTTGGCTATCTACCAATTCTTCTTCTTTGTTTGGGAAGATGCCTTATGTTGAGTTAGGTCCAAATGAAAAATAAGATACATTCAAGAAGAGAACCTTAAGTGAACCCATGAAACCTACATCTATTCTAGTATCCCAACTCCTAAACTTGGTATTAAATCTAATTGTTGTTTTACATGCTTATCTAATTGATAAAGAAAGGATAAGGGGAAAATGTATACCGAGAAAAACTATATCAGAGATTATTTAAATACTTCTCTGAAGGGGTGACCTCTCCTGCTCTCAATAAGCCAACATCCCTCTTCCACACCATTAAAATAATAATTTTCAAGTGCAGTTCTACTAAATAAATAAATAAAGGGTGAAAGAAGAGAAAGGCTTCTTGCGTAGAGAGGTGAAGCAAATGACTTGGCGGAGGTATGATTTTGGCTAATTGGAAGAGAAGTAATGCTTGTGATCCTATAGTGACTCTGTCGAGTTACTATCTAGGCCTACTGGTAGTGGAGCAACACCAGAGATGAAACTCATACATTGTATATCTTAAAGTCATTGTTTCACATTAACCTTTTCCTAGATTGAAATAATTAGGATATGGTATAGTCTTTTGTGTGTTGAACCAAGGAAAGGACTGTATGGTGCTATACATATAACCAGGTCAAAAGGGGAAGTCAAGGAAATTTAATTTATGAATCAATACTTCCTAAAATGATAACCCTCTAACTAAAAGCTATTCCTAGACAAAGAAGCTTAAGTTCACCCAGTGTGTCACCAAGTGTTTTTGCCACTACAACACTCTCCAAAACTTCACTACATTCAAATTTGGAGCCTACTTAACTATCGTATCAAGTGTCGATTTGGTTATTAAGTGTCACTTCATGTAATTTTACATGTTTTAAGTGTTCTTGTTCATTCCTAAGTGTCGTCACAATTTTTAGAACATCTATGGTGTACTTCACGATTATAACAATCTGGTTACTTGTAAAATGACACCTTTGGTCATAGTCACACACACTTTGCATGTTGTACTTGGAGAGTGTTTGTAAACTGGTGTTCTGATGTGTATTTTTTAGTATCTGATCCTTCTTAAGTTATACTGATGAGTTGGTATGTGTCGCACTTGATTTTACGCATAACGCATTGTGTTTTCCCATTGCCTTATCCTCCAAATTTATCCAAATTCTAGTTTTTTGTGCCCCACTATTGCCAAGAGGGTGCATAACACAATCTTATGGGTGATTCAGGACCCCTTGCTTGTTGAGCCTACACCCTATTCCCTCCCAAAAATGCATAACGCAATTTGAAGCAACATCCTCCCCTTCCCTTTACGATCTGCACCGTAAGGAAATCCTCTTTATTCACAAGCGCATGTCGCATCATCACTTAACAATCAAGCTTTCCTTCCCCCTTTGGATTGCACCCTGCTTCCTCACTAAACCCTCAACTGAGTGCATGGTGCATCATCAATGAATATTGGTCTTCCTCTAGCCTTCACACTACTCCCTGTACCCTCCTTATGACTTATACTTTCCAGTTGAGCACGTGGCACAACAACAAGCATCATTGAACCCCCTTCCGCTTTTAGCTTCTCCCCTATGCCATCCCTTAAGACTGCTCTTCTTAGCTGATTTCACAATGCATCCTCAACCCTCAAGGACTCAGCCCTTGTCCCTTGACAGTGCACCATGTGCCAATAAAACCTTCTCCTCTCTTCCCGAGCACATTAATGAACAATGATCAGAAAATTTATGTGAAACATGTTATAATAGGTGATTTTTTTAGGGCTAATATTTTGATTTCCATGAGTGATCTTAGTTTTAGGTGTTCTACAACAACATGGACAAGATGCATCAAGTGATATGTCAAAGGGACCAATTTCGGGAAGTATTCAAGGTCAAAGAACACATAATGAAATATGAAACATTGGAATCTTGATGATCAAAGTAGCTCATAAAGACTCCATATGATATGACACCCTTTGGAGGGTAAAAAGAACAACAACATGAAAATTGCTTGAAAAATTGAAGATATAAGTGGAAACATTTTAACCTCTTAAGAAATTCCACGCCATCAGTCAATATGAGTCCAAGTCATCAATGTTAATGACTTGTCATGTTGTTAGCTCATGACGATGTGGAATTGATCGTGTAACTATGTAATTATTATAAAGACAAAATGTAAAAGTCCAAGATCCATGTATGGAAAAAAAAGCCATATGAATAACTCTAAAAGGCATGTGTAATTCCAAAAGTGATGAAGAAGTTCAAAAGTTATGTAGAAGTCTAAGGGTTGTACAAAAGTTCGAAGGCCATAAGAAGTTCAAAAATCATGCGAGAAACTCAAGAGTCATGAAGATATTAATGGTCATGCCTCTAGTTATAAAAGGAGCCTCATTACTCAAGCAAAATGCTCTTCACCTTAGCTTCTCGCACAAGGCATTAGAGAGATTGAGATATTTCATTTGGAGAGAAAGTAGCGGATCTAACACTCCACTATTGGAACTAGTGATGTCCATTGTACCCATGTATCTTGGAACTTATCCTTAATACTTGAATCCATTTGGCCACCACATTTTCATGTGTAGATCATATATGTTTTCAGACTATTCTTCAAATGTTTGTGGTTTATGTTGGCTTACATATGTACTAATGAAATTGAACTATTTCAGTGGCTTTGGTGCTGAACTTGTTAGAAATGTGTTGTGATTATTATAATGATCATGGTATCTATGTGAACTATTTTGCTTGATGACTCATGATTCTTTATTGTTCATGTGTATGCAAATTTACTAGATTAGTACTATTACTTTTATTTATAAACTTAATTTTTCTCTCTGTAGTAAAAGAACCTTGATACATTTACAATTGAACATATCACAAGGCACACTCCCTTGCTCATTCAAAAGTACATGCATGCTACTCTCTCATGATAATTTCTCAAGCCAAGGAAAACCTCTAAGTTAATAGAAACCGAGCCATAATTCTAGATGGGACTCATATACCAAACAATGTGAGTCTAATGGGGACTTCATATTAGGGAGATCCCTTGTATGTTGGCAGTTTCCAACATCATCAACAACTCCAATGAAGAAATGTCTCAAAAACCACTAATATGTGTAAGTGAACATATACCAAATCTAAACATTCTTAATTAATAACTAAAACAATTTTTTATTGTTTGTTGAGGAGACCAATTATTATGTTGGAATTCCCAAATGTTGATTGAATTTTGATTCATAGATAATATTTCGATTACCCCTCAAAATGGAACTTTATTAAGTCTATTAGAGGAGCAACATAGAAATAACATTGGAATGCACCAAAAGATGCATGGAAACCTTAGAAAAATCATATTTTGATCCTTCAATGCCCCCAAGAAATTCAAAAAGAGAGTTGCAGTGCTCCAACTAATATAGCAAGAAGAGTTGAATTCTCTAAATATATAGGCATAGAGAATTCAAGTGGCTAGATTTGTTACGCCACATGGATAAGGATCAATAGGGCCAAAAAGTGATCAAATCTTAGGATAAAGATGAAATAACTAAATCAAAATTAGTCAAACATTTTTCTACATTCATCTAATCACTTTTTAACTCATTTGTAAAAGCAAATATCTCCATGAGACAAAAAAGAGAGAAGTGAATGTAGGTAAATGCTATTGAAACTCAATTCCACCATGTCATAAGCCAACATTAGCAGGGAGCTTAAATATGAGTTTTTGTGGGTGGAGGAGATTTTCTATTAATTTAATTAATTTAATTTGACTTGGAATTAAATTTTTAATCCAAGGGCATATAATTGTAAGATACTAACTTTGTCTGTGTCTAGTTTAGGACATTAATGGACTAACATATGGAAAAGACTCTTTAAACTTCTAATATAATGTTGCAAAGCAAGAGTAATACTTTCAAATCTAATAACTCAAAAAACACTACATAGATCTCACTCACTGGATGAAAAACTCAGAGAAAGGTTTTTATAGGCACACAAGACAATATGTCATTCAAGCAATACCCATAAATTTCCTATCTCATTTACTAGAAAAATACGGCTTTCAACTTCAATGAGACTTATTGCCCTATAACTATTTTTAAAGGAAAGAACTTATGAAAATATGAAAAGTAATTAAGTCATTACAAAAAATTCATGATATATATTTGATCATGATGTTAACAACACAAAGTTTCTTAATGCATAGTTTGTAATCTTTCACTACCCTTGAGTTAGAGTGTTCACGCAACAAAACAAATAATTACAAAGTGTTTCTTAGTTCTTCAGTGAGAAATATATTTACAAGAGAGTGACACATAACATCACATAAGCAAAGAAAAAAAAGTAAATGAAATAGTGATTGAAACACACCAATTACAAAATTAAGAAGATAAAAACTACAAACTAACTATAACTACCAATGCTACACCACAAAGTAAATAAAACAGAGGAAAATGGATCGAATTGAGGGGCCCTCTCAACCGATGTCATGTTTCTTGGAAAGCTACAACACTATAATCAAATCATGCATAGATGGTATTAGAACACCATCTGAAAAGCTTCAAAATGATTATAGAGACAATATATAGTCAACATCTCTTTTACATTTATTTTCACACTCACTTATATATTTTTTACATGGTGAAAAATGATGTGCAGGTAGACTCTATCGAATCCCCTATTTCACGCATTGGAAACAACTAAGATATATCATGTTGGGAAAAATAGTGTAGTTTGGTGCATCCTTAAGAAAAAATAGACCATGATCTAGTTGTGTAATGTGATAATAACATATATAAATTTCTACAGCTCAATCTTCTTCACTGGAAATGTCATTCTTGGATCAATTCGACCATAAGTTTGACCAAAACAAAGCATGCTTTGCTTGGTTTAGAACCACTATGATGAACATGGAAGTGTCTTGAAGCATCCAAGACGTGCATGCACTGATTTTCCCTCCAAAGGCATGAAAGATTCTTAACAATGAGCTAGATTACTAAATCTTTTTATGGGTTCTAGAACATGAACTAGTTAAACCACCATTCATAGTAAATCAAATTTTAATGCCTCTAATTCATCAAAAACAATTGAAAATCAATTAACTAAACAATATAATTACCTTGTATCCTTTTTTAATGACTTATACATCGAAAGTATGAGAAAAAGGAATGATAATGAGGTAAAAAGGAATAGTTTATATGATCAAAAGGGGGTACCTAGTATAGAAAATGACATCAAACTATATAGCCCTAACATCTCCCTAACACTTGCTATTTGCATGTCATCATGTAACCAAGATCCATTGTTGGTGTCTTGATACAAGACTTGTTCAAAACTAGCAAAAAATTGACTGGTGCTCCAACTGTACTAATGGGTACCAATTCAGATAATCATGTTGGCCCCTTTCCTCTTCTTCTCTACCCAAATTTTCTTTTCAAGAGTCTTGTTGTGAAATGCCAAATATAATTTAATTTAACACATTTTTTAGCAAGGCTTGAATAAATTTTATTCTTCATTATCAATTTCATAATTGTATTGTAATTATTCATACTTCCATCTAGGACATTTAACTGCTCAATATTTACTTTAATTTTTCAATCCATTTATTTTTATTTCTTAATTTGGATAAGGAAGGCTTGCTTGGAGTACTAGAAAAAAATTGGTTTTATGCGATCATAATAATATGATTTATTTTCAAATTCATTGGGAATTGGCATTGATGGTCACACAAAGTTTGAGTAATGGTATAAAGGAGTCTTAGGCTCAAAAAAATTGGATTTATATTTCTTCAGCAAAGGGGTTGCGAACTCCTCTTGTTGGATGCAACTGTGTTCTACTAGTATTGGCTTAGTATGCAAAGAGGTAACATATTTAGGAGGACTTGGGATAGTTGTTGATGGAGGATCCACAATTTGTTTTGGAATATTCTTCTTTTTCATGCTCTTAGTAATTTTCCTATGGATGAATATATGAGGCTGTCTATACCTATTTTTGGTTCATTTAGATCTTTCTTAATAGGTAGTAAAACCTTAAATTTCATGAATACTAGTGGCTTCATTATCATTCCTCTCATTGTTCTTAGATACAATATTTACTTCTTTTCATATCTCTTCATATTGAATACTCACATGAATATATTCCAGGCTATGAAGGTGTCCTAATGATCACCTCTTATGTAATTCTTCCATAATCAATATTTTAATTAGACCATGATGATAAAAGCTATGGTTGACATTCCTGGGATTGTTTTGTATACTTTTTTCATTTTCCCCGAGATTTTACATAAATAAAATGGAAAATTAAAGTGATCATTTGATTCAAAGTGGAGAAGGAGGTTGATATGGTACAGGAAAGTGGTCACATACCTCACATCACATGTTATATAATTCCATCACATGTTATATATGTATGAAACACAAAAAATTTATCCACTTATTTATAATCCAAGCTCGAGGTACTCCTCTTCCCAAATTTAAGCTTCTATTGAGCACAAAAACTGACTCTATTCTCTTTGCTTGAGATGCTTGTTCTTAAACCAACACTCCCATGTTTGAGATAGTTTAATGGCTTGGGACATATACTCCTTTGTAACTCCAATCACTAGGTCACCTACATGAGAATTTTGATCATCAAGCCCTTGTGCAAATGCTCTAGTAACAAAGTTATCATGCCCAAGAAATTCCTAAGGAAAGGAAGCTACCATGTAGCCCTAAGTATAGATTTACTAGAATTAAATTCAAGGTATGCTTCAAAGCCAATAGTGACCATGGTTTCTATCTTACCATCTCAAATCCCCCCATGATGTTGCAATTCAATATGCTCTTGTTTGAAAATTGTGTCACTACTAGCAAGGGAATCAAGTTTTTCTAAGAAATATATAGGATAGAGACTCATTTCAAGTCTATGTGGTGCTTTGGAATGGAAGTAATGATGAATATAGGTGGTCCAAAAGATGCATGTATGAAAATTGTGAGAGTGGTAATGATTTTTCATGCCATTCAATGCTATTTTTGTTAGGTGGTGAAGGGATAGGAAAATGAAATGATAAACATGTGTGACTGTACAGTTGCGATAGACTAAGGGTATAAAAAGGAAATGATAATTGTAATTGATGGAGTAGGGGTATCTAAAAATTCATATTGTTATATAATAATTTTCAAGTGTTGTTGTTTAGTATCTTTCCATGTTTTTAGTAAACTAGAAGAACTCTAAATAAATCAGTTACCTCAAGTTTACCACAATAGATTGATGCATGTTGAAGTTTCTAGGCATGATAATGAGGACAAAATGACCCTAACACCCTTGTATTATGAAGTTGAACAAATTTTGAGTGTGAATGTTGAGGTTGACCAAATGTTGATGCTGAGGCTACTTCTTGTATCAAATATGAAACAAAACGGATGGATGATATTGATGGATACTTGGGGAATGAGACTCAAGAAAGGGAATAGAGGTTCTTGGGTAGCTCTAGGCCCTTATATTGAAGCCAATTGTCATTTATAGACTTGATTTCCAAGAGAGATTCAAATAAACTTGTTACAACTCACTTATAACTGATATAGGGGTCATGCAGCTTTCAAAGATAGTGGTTACAAGACTGAATGATGGTTAAAGGAAGACATGTAATTATAAAAATGTTAATGTTGAAGCTACTATTGAGGATGTCCGACATTTATCATCTACGAAATCACTATCTTGGAACACTAAAGCACTACCAAGAGAAAAAAGAGTTGAAACATTGAATTTGGAGAGAACTCATGTTGAAGTTCTCATTCTAAGGAATGAAGGCTTTGTAATTTTGATTTTGACTTGTTAGTAGAATCAAACCAAATACAATTATTGATCATTATAATGTTTACTAAGGAAAACAAAAATTGATTTTATGATCCCATAGGGGTGTGCAAAAAAATTTCGACTATGAGATGTTGATACAAGAAAATTAACTTCAGTGGAGACGAATGTTAATTGTGGCACAAAGAATAACAAAAGTTGTTGTCTCAAGCTTTGTAATGAAGAATATTTTCACAAACCTGATTCATATTTTGTTTGATACTAATATTATTCGAAATTAGTCTGAGAAACTTCCTTTTCTTGAAATAAACCAACTATTTTTCTTATAGTTGACAATCACCCTTTTATTTAAAAACTTAGGGAATATTTTCCAACCAGTTACGTATTTTTCAAGAAATATTTTTATTCAATTGTGCTAGAGGACTAGTTTTAATAATTGAACATTACTTTTATCTTCTTCTTCTTCTTATTATTATTACTATTATTATTTATTATTTATTTTTTCTTACATATATAAAATTCTAAGGAAGAGAATGAATCAAAGTGAGTTTGCAACAAGTTAGGGATCTTCCGTACACACTATCGCCATCATGGATTATAGTATAACATGTTCAATGAATTCCTCTTGGTTGATAGACTATTGATACAATATTAATATATCCTCATTAAATAGGAAAGAAATCTCGTCGACATCAATAATATTAATTATCACTGAACCATTCTCAAAGACATTCTCAATTTCATATGGGCCTAATTAGTGTGTGGTTAAATTTCCTTTTAAAGTTTTAAATTTGGAATAAAAAGCAAGATCCTAATGACCTAGTTTGAATTTATTTTTAAGATAAAATTTTCATGCCATTTTCTCCTCTACTATTGGAAAAGGTTAGTTTATTGAATGGCTTCTTGGAACATCTCATCTAATTCATTTACCCAAAGGATCGTTTGCTACTATGCATTTGAGAGATCCATACGAAATTGAATTATAGTTCTAAAGGTCTTCAATTGAATTCTAATGGAAGAAGAACTTGTTTTCCATACATCAACTCATATGATATAGATATGATTGTGTTCCTACTTGTGGACCTATAGGCCCAAAGTGTTTTGGGAAGCTAGTCTACCTAGTCATTATGGTGTAGCTACATTGTCTTGGTCAAAATTGTTTTGAGGACCTTCTTGGTGGAGTCTACTTTCCATTGGCTTATGGATGGTACGAAGAGGATTTATGGTGCTCGATAAGATATAATTGAGTAATGGATTGTACCAAATTTGTTGTGGATTATGTTCCCTAATTTATCACATTTTCACTTGCCATGCCAAAATAGGTAAAATTATTCTCAAATAGAAAATATACGACTAATTTTTTAGTGGCATGAAAAAGAGATTTAACTTCTAACCATTTAGTTACATAATTAGTAAAAATGTAAATGCACCTTTTCTTTTTTTATGCTAGAACAATAGGCCCCACAAAATCTAGATCCCATTTATCAAAAGGCTCAATAAGTACCTATGCTTATAAAGGAATTTTGTTAGATTGTTTTAGGTGTCCTATATTCTAACAACTATTGTAGAGCTTTGAATGTACATTTTTGAATCGCTGAAGTGAGTGGGCCAATAAGATCTTGAGTGAGGGACTTTGTAGGTTATTCCCCTATCAAGGAAGTTCCCTCTACATGGTTCATCATGGCATGACTTAAATATATCAAACATCTCTTCTTCATGTACACATATTCTAATGATTAGATTAGGTCATGTGTGGAGTAGGTCCCCTCCAACCCATCAATAGGATGCATTGACTCTAGTGATATTTTATTTTTCCCTAGGTGAAATACATCATGGAAATTTCCCTCCAATCAAATAGTGAATAACATATACAAACCAAGGAGAATTAAAAGATATGGAAAAAGAAATTCATCAGGAAAATAATCATCTATAGGAATTTCTTGTCCTACCTTATGGATCCTAAAAAGGAAACTTGCTACTAGCTTCCCCTTCCAAATTTATCTATAGTAATAATATTAACTTCCTACAACAACAAAAGCCACCTAGTTATTCTACCATTATTTATAGGTTTTTCCATCAAGTATATTATGTAATAATAACCAGTATGGATAGAAACCTCATACTCTGTGATATTATTTATGATTTTATTGATTTCATGCACAATAACTGAAAATTCCTTTTCTATTACTATACAGATTAATTCGGTAGGTGTTGAGTTCTTGATAATAAAATAAATGAAATTGGATGATTTTTTTCTTGTTGTCCCAATACTAATCCAAGGTCTATATCTGAGGCATTTCTTGAGATGTGAAATGGAAGAGAACAATTTGGTACCCTCAAGATAAATTCCTTGGTAAGCTTTTCCTTGAGTGCCTTGAAAGAATTTTGACAATGGTCATCCCAAGAAAAATCAATATCATTAACAAGTAATTTAGATAAAGGAGAAAATATTCTTCAAAAGTGATATATGAATCATATATAATAGCCAACTTGGCCTAGAAAACTTCTTATATATTTTGGATATCTTGGAACTGGAAGCTTTAATAAGACCCTAATTTCTTTCAGATCAACTTGAATTATTGCACAAGTTATGAAATGACCAAGATCAATCCCTGTAGTTTGCAACATATGGAACTTAACATAAACTAATACATAATAGTCACTATAAAAAACATCTCTAAATTTTATAATTCCTCCAAGAAAGAATCATCATACATAGAGAAATCGTCCATATAGAATTTTGAATAATTGTTGATTAGATTAGAAAAGATGGCTATTAATTATCCTTGGAAAGTATCAGGGTAATTGCATATTCCAAAGGGAAACAATTTATAGGAGGATTTAACCCATGGGCATTTAAATGTGGTCTTATCCCAATTCTTAGGTGCAATTTGTATCTAGTTGTAGCCACTAAAACCAAAAAGAAAATATAAGCACTTTTTATCAGCTAATGTGTCAAATACCTGATCAATAAATGGAAGAGGGAAGTAATATTTTAAAGTGTATTTATTAAGGTCTATCTAATTGACATAAATTTTTCACATGATTATTTATAAGCACCATTAGCAAGGGTGAAACCCAGTCATTGACAAAAATTGGATAAATGAAATTGGCACCTAATAATTTTTGCAACTGCTCTTTAACAATCCCTCTCAAATCTAGGCTCATGCATCTTTTAGGTTTTCTAATTGGATAGTAATCTTTTTGAATATAGATATGATGTGTAAAACCGTTAGGATAAATTTCCTTCATGTCATGATAGGTGAACCAAATTTATTAGTGTGTGTTTTTTTTTTAATTTGACTAATTGTTCTTATTGAGACTAGTAAAGATGAGAATTTAAAAGTAAAGATTTGCCCACACTAATTTAAACGGAAATAGTATAATATTTATGACTAGTGTAACAATATTCATTGATGATGGATCATTTGGATTACAATTTTCTTGAAATTTGAACTAAATATATGATCAAACATATAAGGATTTTCCATAGATTCCAAATTAGCAAGAAAATTTGATAGACGATTTTATTTGGTGGGTTCTTTAAATTGCATAGTTTGATCAATTATAATATTGGGATAAATACTTTATTAATAATTTTTGTTGTTATCAAGCCATAAAATTTCTTCATGGGTGGATTTAGTGGGAGGATAGAAAATCATATTTTTCATAGAACCACCATGTATAATAAGCATGTTTCCAAATTGACAACCAATAAATGCATATGCAATAGGTAACCATGGCCTTCCTAAGATAACATGATGCATTCTTGAAGAAGTCCTAGGTTTTAAAACCATAAAGTCAACAAGGTATTCCCAGGAGTCTAAGTAAACAATTATGTGATTCAATACACATTTGGGTTTCATTTAGATCATTTTGTTAACTCTAAGATAGTAGGCATATGACGAAGATTAAGAAATTCAAATAGCTCCATGGTTTGTTTGGTCATTATGTTGATTTCTACTCCTAAGTCAATTAAAACACTTGGTACAAGGATTCATTTAATAGGAACTAAAAAATTTGGTTTCCAAGATCTACATTTATTTCTATGAATATTTGTATTGGTGTAAGATCTGTTAACTTTTCATAAACATAATCATTTTTGGTTCAATTTTATTCCTTCTAGCTTTCTTTAGGAAAAGTTCCCTATTAGACTTGGAAAGAATTGGAATATCCTTTATTAATTGTAATAATGGAACTTTGATGCATGCATTCTTCAATTATGTTACCAAATCAAATTTGAATCAGGCAATTGTTTTTTCCAAGTTTAACCTTTCTATGTAGGGAGATAAACTAGATGGGATAATTATGAATTTGAAGGGCTCATATTTATTATAACACCATAATTTATTTTTTCTAAGGCTTTCTCCTTCAATTGTTCTTTATTTTTTATAGGAGAAATTTTATTATGAACATTTCCCAATCTTAGAAGAATATCTTGTAATTCCATTGGGGTGATCAAATATGTGGGAAAGGGCCATAAAACAAAGTTGAAAATAGAGTGAGGTACCTTATTATTTGGGTTAGGAATTGGATGGGTATGTAATTGATTTGGTTTTATAGGTTGAGTGGGCACTGAAAATTGTAATTGGTGAGGTTTTGGAAGTTGTGGTTGTGAAATCTACTGATTTTATGATTGTGTGGAATATGGTTGTTGGAAGTATGAAGGATATGATTTTTGTAGTGATTGTGTGAGGTATTATTGTTGTGTTAGCATAGGATAATAATAAGAATGAATTTTTCCATAGTTGGGCCCCCATCATGTTTCCAAGGATTATTTTTTGATTGCTATGGAGGGAATAGTCACCAAGACATTTTAGAATTCAAAAATTGTGGTGAATATTTGTAACAATTATTGTGAAGAGTAAATTGAGATGTAGGATCTGAAGGTATACCTATGGTTCTTAGTTGCAAGGGTCTTCCTAGAAAAATTGTACGCAATTGTTCTATTGCTTAATTCTCCCCTTCATATACTAGCTTGAGACCATGCAAAGAGGGGAGTTGTTCCATTGAATATTCTCTTGCACAAATAGAATAAGTTTCAAAACTCTCTATAGGACATTCTCATAGTGGGTGTTTCTTTCTACACTTAGGAAAACATTAGAGAGAGCTAAACTTTCATACTCATGTTTATTTTTAAGATGCAAAATATATATAATTGAAATATGAGAGAACCAAGAAGGTTAACATTACAATTTTCTAGAAAATGTCCTAATTTAAATATATTTAAACCACTTGCAAATTTGGTAGCTTTAAAAAAAGTGTCTCTAATTCCCTTACTAGATATAACTTCATTTTTTGCATACCTCCTACAAACCTCATTGATCTACGTAAAAGTTAGTTTTGAAACATCTCTAGCTCCCATCAAACTAAGAAGATTACTATATTAATATAATATGCCTCTTTTAAAGATGGCTTGAATAGTATTTTGATCAAGTTTTTGTTTCTTGGATCAAAAAAGGTTGTATGAAAGGCTTTCAAGATAGTCCTCTAAATTCTCTAGTTCTCCCTTTTACATCATCTTAAAAATTTATTCTCTTAAATCCTTGGCTTTGCAATATTAGAATAGTATTTTGATCAAGATTTTGTTTCTTGGATCATCAAAGGTTGTATGAAAACCTTTCAAGATAGTCCTCTAAACTCTCTAGTTCTCCCTTTTATGTCATCTTAAAAATTTCTTCTCTTAAATCCTTGGATTTGCAATATTATTGGTATTTCTTAAGAAAGGTCCTATGTATTCCATCCCATGTTTGAATCATGTTATCTCCCAACCAAATAAAATAGTGCAAGGTTGAATCTTTAAGGGTGGGGAGAAAATATTTGTTTTTTTCTGCATCAATGAATACTAATAACTACAGAATAATATGTCAAAATGAAAAATAAAAGCATCAAGATATTGGGTTTCCATAACCATCCGTGTGAGAAAGTTTTAAAAGTTTCCATTAATGGACTATTCTTCTTGGTGAAGTTGGTATCTCCAATAGGTGGATTATAATTCATAGTTAACCAAATAAGAAGGGAGGAAAAAATAATGTATTTACCATATCTTTTGCACTCTTGGTAGTTGGTCTTGGTCAAATCAGCAACATGCTATGACCAATTGTATATTTTCCTTGACTTCTCTATCTCTCAAATTGCTTCCGACATTATTAATTTGACATCTAAAACTTTGCCAGTTGGTGTGAGGAAAAGAGCCACAATCATGCAAGTCCATTTAACTAGTGAATCCTACACTTTTCTAATTACAAGTCCCCTTGAATTCTTGCATGTTGTCCCTTTAGTGAATTTTGTAATCCACTTATTACAGTCAACTATGTTAGGTATCTTATCACCTTTAAATAGGAGTCTAGTAATTATATGAATGGAGATCTCAAAAATCAACACAAGATATGGAACCCATAATTTCCCATTATGATATTGATTGACCAAAACTTTTATAGCTTCCTCCTTGATTGTATGTAACCAATGGAGCACTGAGAATATTAAGAATTCCATCTTTCTGCAACAACTCCGACTGTGGACTCCATTGATTATTTGCTTTCGCCTGTCAGATGAATGACTCATTGTGTTTCTACCACAATGGTCCATCCACCTTTTCCATCGTTATGTGATGCATTCTCACTTCGAG
Source organism: Pinus taeda (assembly GCA_000404065.3). Lineage (NCBI taxonomy): Eukaryota > Viridiplantae > Streptophyta > Pinopsida > Pinales > Pinaceae > Pinus > Pinus taeda. Next base: position 139,827 of record APFE030063934.1, read on the forward strand.
CTCTATTTTTCCTGATAGATAAAATATTTATTTCTTTCTTGGCTTGAATTTCATATCCTCATATTCAAAATGAAATTTCCTCTTTGGCATTGTGAAATTATCTTGAAACTCTTAAGTACTAAGATAGTCTAACAAGTCAAAATAAAAAATTATAGGGTTCAAGATGTTTGGTATATCGTTAATATCAAAATGGACACTCAAACAAATTTCTAGTAGAATGTTAGGTGTATTCAATAATTCATTCATTTTTATGAAATTTGAATTAAATGTGCCATCATTCTCACTTGCTACCTCCTCCATCACTTGTATCATTGAATCATGGTTGGATTTTTCAATGTTACTTAATGCATGCATCCTCCATGTCCACCACCTACTTTGTGGGATGTTAAATGATTTCGTTACGGTTCGAGTTGATAGCTGGCATGCCTCTAATGGAAATGGGACTCGTTGGGTATGTCACATGTTATGAATAGATCGTTGCATTTGATTACCCATTTTTTTTCTTTTTTTTTTGTCTTTTATGAGCTATCATGTTAGACTCATGTGAATCACATTTATTTGCAACTTATTTTTTGATACTACTCTCGAACGCATGGTTGATTCTCTTCTCTCGATCACCTTTCTTATCAAAATGTTCATTATGGCCATGTTCCTTCAAGTGGGTTTTTCATTATTCATACATAATTCTATATTGTTCTTTGAATTTACCTATTGAGTCTGCTTTTTTTTTTTATTATATTTATCTCTAAATATTTCTCATCATTCTTGTCTTCTTTCATCCTTAGACTGGTGTCGATCCATGTCCTTTTGAGCTCTCATATTCAAGAGATTGTACATATATGTTTCTTGATCTATGTTTCTATTACATCTGCATGGTTAATATGTGATTCCTTTTTTAAATGGTTCTCTAAATGTTATTTCAGTTACTTTATTTCTAGTTTATAGCTGCCTTTTGTAATAAAATAACTAAATAATGATTAGAAAAAGAAAGTTACTAATTTTACAAATAATTTGGTTGGTTAGCGTGCCACAAAGTGGTTTTCAAGCTAACCCATGTCCTTATCACCTTAGAAAGGTTTTCACGAGGAACATGGAAATGTTGTTAAGAGATGTACTTGTTAAGTTAAGCACTCTTAACAACTGACTTGAAAAAGTTCCCTTGTAATGTATTTAGCTATATAATTCCCAAAGCTCATATGTATGCAACAGCGAGGGGCCCCAACCATGTAATCTCAAATTTTCTTAGTTTCCCCTTTACTCGATTGTCATATAATAATACCAAATCATTGAATTTTAAATTCTTTGTTTGTAGATTGTTGTCGTGTCATGCCTTTTGTTGGTCTTAGTTGGCTTGCTAATGATGGAGTGTGTGAAGTCAATCTCATTCTAAATGTTGAAATTTTTGAAGTCATTTCTTCTGCAGTTTTGTATTATATTTTAATAAAATCAACATGTTTATTACATTTTCCCAATATTGAAGTGGGATGATTTCCTCCCAACTGTAGACCAAATTAAAAGAAGTCATTCTAGTCCATTGTTTGTAGGTTGTGCGATATTCCCAAAGAATGGATAGTACTCTATCATCCCAGTCATCTCTATCTAGATTACAATTTTTTTATCCCTTTACGTAATGTATTATTGAATGATTGCACGACACCTTTTTCTTGCGGTTGGTATGAAGTGGTCTTCTTATGCTCGATCATAAAATTTTACATTGGAGTTTAGATTGTAACATTTACAAATTAGTTCCACTGTCACTGATGATGACCATAGGACAACCAAATAAGGTTAGTATGTTTTCATAAATAAAATTTATTGCTACTTCCTTTGTATAAGATTCGACTAGTTCTGCTTCCACCCACATTTTTAGATATTCCACTACTGTTATTATATGTCTTTCCCTTGAGAATTTATCTCTTTTGGGAAAGTGACTGATGAAGTTGATTGCCTAAATCTCAAAAGGTAATGACATAACAATCTATTGTAATGGAATGTGGTGTTTAGGTAATGGTCGCTCAGGCCTTTGGAATATATCGCACTTTTGCACTTGTAATCGACAATTTCAAAATAATGTCAACCACCAGAATACAACTTGCAAAATATTCCTTGTGGCTATGTTTCCTTGATATTATCCTCCAACTCCTCCTTTATGTGCTTTGTTGATAGTGTCTTCCCTTTCATGCTCCAAAACACATCGCCGAAGTACCTTGTCAATACCAAGTTTATATAATTGACTATTTATTAGTGTAAATGGTGTTTCTTTAATGGATATATATATATATATATTATTTTCTTTTCTTTTCTTTTAAGAAAATCCCTTAGGTGCCTTTCCTGTATGTAATAATTCTACAATATCGATGAGCTTTGCAAGGATTTCTTCAAATATAAATAAATGTGCATCTCGGAGGTTGTCTTCATTGTTTGTCGATTCTTCTCTAGATTCTAGTCGGGATAAGTGGCCAGATCTAACATTTTTCTTACTAAGTTGAACAATGACTTCAAATTTTTATTCCTAGAATAAGTAGTAACCATCGATAAATGCATACTTGATGTAATGGTTTATTAACAAAATACTTCAACGCTTGATGATCAACATAGAATATAAATGGATTCACAAGGAGATGTTGTAATATATGCAATTCAAGATCATGGGTAAAGCTTCTCTCTTAGTCGTCGACTAGTTCCTTTCAACTTTGTTAAGCTTCTAATTCGTGTATGCATCGGGATGGTTTATTGACTCATCATCTGGTTGTGCTAGGGCTGTGTTCACTACCACATTTGATGCGTTGACGTGTACGTGAAACTATTTTGACCAATTAAGGAATGTAAGTATGGGTGCCTTGACTAGTTTCTCTTTTAGTAGCTAGAGCGACTCGTCGCACCCCTTCAACCAATGAAATGGAACATCCTTCTTCAAAATTCCATCTATAGGAAATTTTATATCGAAATGGTGCCTTATGAGCTTTTGTAGTAGCCTATGTGCCCAAAAACTATATTGATCTTCTTTTGATTCACTGTGGGTTTCAAATCTAAAATTACTTTGATTTTTTCCATATTGACTTTTATTCCTTCCTTTCATACTACATGTCCCAACAATATTCCTATAGGTGTTGCAAATATACATTTTTTTTATATTCAATGATAGAAAAAATCATGTGCATCTCTCCAACATTATTCTAAGCCATTTTATATGATCTTTAAGCAATGTATAGACCATCCAATCATCAAATTATACTTCCATTGTTTTGTATATGTATTCTTGAAAACCTTTGAAGAGAATCCTTGAGAAAATTTTTGATGCATTTTTTAATCTGAAAGGAATTGCCTGATATCAAAAAGATCTAAATTAAATGACAAATGTTGTTTTCTCCTGATATTCTTCTGCAATTGGAACTTGATTGTATTTTGAGAAGCCGCTTGTAAAAGAATAACATTCATGACCTATGACTTCATTAATTATTTCATCGATGAATGGAATAAGAAATGGATTTGTTACAGTCAATTTATTCAACCTGTGATAGTTGAAACATATGCACAACCTATTTGGGTCATGCTTCTTAGGTTTCATGAGCATAGGACTTGCCCATTCTAATTTTTCAATATGGTAGATGATACATGTGGCAAGCACCCCATATATTTCTATTTGGACAATGGGTTTATATTTGTGAGCAAGCTTGTAAGGTCTCTTTTTTATTATCTTAGATCTTGGAATGAATTTGATTTTCATCTCCCAGATTTCTTTTACTAGTCCCTTTAAAACTTTATCATCATGGCTGAACACTTCTTGATATTCCTTGAGTAAATCGACAAATTCTATTGATTGTTTATTTGGCCAATAGTAACTGATTCAAGTAATCTTTGGTTGAACATAATTTGATATGTCGACTTCTCTTATATTTATTTCTGTGTCCATTTAGTCAAGTGCATTAGAATCATCAAGTCACTGGTCCCCATCCTGTATCTCTTGATATTAAGGTGGGAAGTCTGCCTTCTCAGATTTCTCAATTTCATGCTTTTTGAGTTTGTACACTGATTTTAATCTTTTTTGATTCTTCGGATGATCCTTCTTCAAACAAAAAGATGGGCTAGGAAAAAGAACTTCTTCCACTTCTAATTTACTAGCCATTTTATATTCTGATGCACACAACAAATAATTACAGGTTGATGAGATGTCGACTGTTAATTCCTAATTAAGATTTTCAGTTAGTTTTTTCTTTATAAGGTCTTTTATTTTTTGAACTTCATCAAGAAATTCTTGTTCCTTTGGTCGAAACTCAAATTCCTTAATGAATTTTTCTTTCAACTCTTTCCATTGTAGAGATTTCCCTTGAGCCTCTTCTAATTTATACCATTTGTTAGGAACATCATCTAAAGTATTTGGAAAAATGTGGGGCCAAACTCTCTCATCTATATATCCAATCCTATACCACTCTGACTCACAATTATGTATATGATGGGCAAGGTCCTATCCAAGACTAAAAATAAGTATATTTTCTTGTGTTGAAAGATTAGAACCTCCAAATAATTTAATGAAATATGTCGTTGTTGTTGTCTTTGGATTCGAGATGAGTGGGTATCCCACCATCTAGTCTCTTGACTGGTCAAAGTTTGCACCATACTTTGCATCCTCTCTTGTTTTCTAGTAGACTTTGTTACTTGTTCAACACGGTTGACAATGGAAGACCATTCCTTGAATCAATTCATATTGTTAGAATCTTGTTTCAAGTCAGTTTTTAGTAGTGATGGAATTTACTTACAATTTCTCTCTCTAAGTATAGGAATTGCTTTGATAAAATAACATGGTTTGAATTTTGTTGTTGGATTTGCTTCGATTGTCCAACATTCCTTTGCTTTTGATTCATAATTTTTGACTTTCCATTGATAAAGTTTGTATCAAAGTTCTGACGAATGGAAAGAGGTGATCCTGTTAAAATTTATCTGAAGGTATTAGGTTCCACATTATCCCTATCTTCATGTAGCATTTGATACGACCTTTCGGTTTCTAATTCTTCTTCACATGTTTCCTTGTTTGCTAGGGTCTAAAGGAACGATGCTTTTCTTGTCATTTTCCTTCAATTTGATTCTGTCTTTCTATAATGAAATGGTCGCTTTCATCTTTCGACCCAATAGCCTACAGGCTACTGTGGGATATGTAGATATACCATCAACTAGGTCAATGACATCAAAATTGGTTGTCGTCTAGATTCCCATAATTGAATTTTTTACTTGTATTAGTGTCGAATGGGTTCAATTAATCTTTGGATGGAAATCTTGAGATAGTTGGTCATTCTATGTAGATTTGGCCTTCCCATACTAATCAAAGTTTCGTGAGGGAGAATTTTAACCTATGACCAAAAGTCAAAAACAACTTCTCTTACCATATAGCTATTTATTTCCAGGTTGACTTATCTTACCATATTTGCTTTCCTTGTGATAACTAATGTGCATTTTTACATTTTTCCCTAATTTCATTGTAATAGAAGACCAACCAAATGTTCTTCTGTTAAAATCTCCAAAAATGCTTCTAGAATAACATCCTTTAAAAAAAAAATTTATTGGCTTATTTGTTAAAAAATTTGACCACTCTTGTAATTCTATCATTTTTCACCTGCATATTTGGATGTGTAGTCATGTTCCTTGTTGGTTAGATGATTTTTTGATTATGAAAACTATTATATCTTCCTACCCCCAACCTTGTAACAACAAGACGGTTTTTTGAATTTAGAATATATTTCTTAGGGATAGTTTAAAGTAACTTCATTGTTTTTTTTAATACATTATAATGATCTTGGAGAAATCATCCAAGGAATGATCCCCCAAGCGACACAAATTACAAAAACATAGGTTGGTCTTATATTTTAAGTATCAATTAGGGGCTATATGACCTTCTTTCCAACAAGTAAAGAAATAAAACTTTCCTTGACCCCAACCTCATCCACGACCTTTACTTTTGTATACTCCTCATTGGCCACCATATCTTCCTAGAACATTTCCTTTTCTTCCAAGCATTGGTTGCTCACTATATTAATTTCTACTTGTGTATGACAAACATTGTGATAATTCAACTTAAGTTTCCCATTGAGCTAACATTCTTGTGTTGAATGGCTATTGTATTCATAGATGGTGCACCATTTTGGTTTAGACTAAAAATATTTAGTGGAATGATTTGATTGTCTTTGACATATATCACAATATATGACAAATTGTACTCATTGGACATTTTGATCAAAGTAATTGAAAAATTTACAATTATCCATAGTGTGTCTTTCAATTCGACAATTAGTGCACCATAGATTATTCCTTGGAAATGTTAATTCCATCAACATATTTTGTAATTTCTCAATTTTATTTTCAAGTTGAATATCAATCAATGAGATAGTCGACTACCCTTTGTCGTCAGTTTCAATTCATTGGGCCAAATTGAGAGCTTCTTCACAAGTTTTGACTTCATGCATTCTAAATGGCCAATAAATCTGTTGAAACATACCAACCACACACCACTGGACTAATAAATTTTCATCGGATAAATGGGATTTGGATCAATAAATATTTAAATACTTTATCATATTCGCGCACTATTTCATTGGGATGCTTCTTTATTTCCTTTAACTTTTTGTGGTGTCAAGTGTTTTACATATTGGGACATTAATAAAGTAATAAAATTTGTTTTGATTTCATCCTTTTATTTTGGTTGATTCTCCGTAAGATTCATAAACCACGTTAATGCACATTTCCTCAAAGCTACTATGAATTGTGCCATATGTTTGTCTTTGTCATTGATATCATTCGGAGAAAAAAATACTTAGAGATGAACTCATGTTTCATAGAGTCTCCATATCCTATTCGTAGTGGAGTATGTGATTTAATACAATTTTGTTTTTGGGAGGCTTAGATATTCTAGATATTCCAAGATTACTTAACTAGTCGATGTCAGTAGAATTGACAACTAGTTGATTTCCTAAAGGCATGCTACTTTCTTACTTGTTGATCATGTCTTTAAGAAATGACTTGTTCATCTAGTATACTCTATCTATATAATCGTTAAACCAACTTACTTTAGGTCACAAGTCTTAATTGATCAGATTTGTACTTTTGACTTCCTTGACAAATACTAATTGGTTTGAGGGGGTATGATCATGATATTTCTATGTTGGAGAAGTGTTTCTTCATTTTCTTTGTTCTCATGGTTTGTTTGATTCTGAACAAGATTTTTAGTCACTAGCTGATTTCTTTATTCATCCTCATTTTAAACAATAGGTACTCCTAAATAAATATGTGATCTTTGTTGAAGCAATTATTAAATAGCAGGGTTTGATATTGATACAATCAACATTTGAGGTATTGTATGATTAGAGTCATCAACTTCCATCTTATCTACATGCCTTCTAGGACTTATTTGTAGATCATTATGCTCTATTGATATGGGAAGTTCTATGCCTCTAAATCATCTAAGGAGTCTTGTGTATCTTCGCTCTCATGCTCTCAAGTTTGCATTTTCTTCCTCTGGTACTCTTCTCTTATTTGTCCACGCAATTTCTTTTTTGTGTAGTGCTATCTTCTGAATGTGAAACAATGATTTATATTATCAGATATTCCTTTGTCAACTAATTTCTCCTTGTTATTCCTTGGTATTCAACCTTCTACATTCCGTATTTTATATTTATAATTTCTTTTGTACTTCTCCAAATTCACTAATTTTATTTTATTTTTCTTCTTTATTTATCATGCATTATTTCACCCCCATGCCATCTTGACCTACTATCGGGTGGTGAGATAATACATAGAAAACATGTCTATTTACTTAGGATGTAGTCCCAATCATTTTGCATCCTTATCTTGTGCGTTGAGGAAATTGTTCCAGATAGTTTTCCTTTGTTTGGTTTGTGTTTATCAGATTTTGTAATGGTGGTTAGTATTCAACGATATGTATAACACCCTTATCGAGGATGCACTTATGCAATAGGGTAGGAATCATGTAGAAAAGTTGTCATGAATATCATCAAAGAACCTTTCTTTAATATGTTCAATGGGGGTTATGTTGGGTCCCTATAATACTAGTGATTACCCCATTACTATTGTAGTTCTACCCCTTATTAATATCGTTGTGCCCCTATTGTCCCCATATTATTATTACTGTGCCCCATAGAATCCCTCTATTGTTATTTTTGTGGCTTGATATTATTATGGTTAGGTCGGCTGGGTTATACTGTGACTCCTTAGACTCCTATATATAGAAAGGAGGTTTTATCATTTGAATCATCCAATCCAAGAATTGTTCATTTATGTAATGTAAAGGAGGTTTCCCCCTCGAAGAGGATGAATTTTAAGGCGTTGATCTATCTTTGTATCTTTTTCTTGAGTTGGTTTCATAACATTTGGTATCAGAGCTTTGGATTCTAGGATTTCGCTGCTCCAAACAGGTCATCGTGGCATTTTCGCTATAACTTTGTTTTTGCGACGTTTCAGAAGCTGAAAAAAAAAACCATTTGAGAAGACATCGCGCTGAATCTCGGGTCCGAATTTCAGAGTTTTTTGCGCTATATTTGCAGAGATATGATATGAAGAATTGGTCTTTTTGCAAACTCCTAAATTACATTCCAAACAGGTGACCTGGGGAAATTGTCATAACTTTCTCTCTGAGCATCGGATTGAAATTTCGTAAGAAGATACAGAAAGAGGACGAACTGTAGTTTCTTATATATATTTTTCAGATCCAAAGGTCGAAATAATGACTCATAGTACATCGTACAAGTTCGCTCTACTGAACTAGTCTATAATCAGGTCATCTTGGGAGATTGTGCATAACTCTTCCTTGGCGAATCCAAATTGGATCTCGTGGAATTGGAAAGAGGACACAGAGGGCTACTACAAGTCACAATTTCAGAACTGGATGATCCGAAATTGCAGAGATACATCAGATTCAATATCAAGCTTCTACAAAGTGAAAAAAGGGTGTGTAGTTTTTTTTAAATTTTTGCATAAGCTTGGTTTTAAAAATTATTTTGAATCGGTAATTGATGCCACGAGGAAAGAAAATGCAAACACCTAGTAAACAATCTAAATTCTCTAGCATGTCTCATGAAGAAGAGGAAGAAATGCAACATGATATATCAAAATTACGAGACCAAGTGCAATAAGTGTCACTTGCACAAAAAGCAACAGAATCTAAGATGGATGGTTTAAGGAAAGATGTAGAAGCTAAGATGGAGGGTTTAAAGAAAGGTGTAGAAGCTAAGCTGGATTGTTTAAAGAAAGGTGTAGAAGCTAAGATGGATGGCATGGAAGCTAAGATGAATGGCATGGACGCTAAAATTGTTGGCATGGATGATAAGATGGAAGAGTTGAAGATAAATATGAATAAGTTGCTACAAGAAATGGTCACTAATGGTGAAAGCGTAGTAAAGGAAACTCATGATGAGAACAAAAGAAATGTTAATCATGATTCCATAGACTCTAATGTTGGATCGAAGACCCACCATATTCCAAAAATCGATATGAGGAAGTTTGATGGCAAGGATTCCGCAACATGGATATTACAGATGGAGCAATTTTTCGATCTCAATAATGTGCAAAACACACAAAAGGTACGTATGGCAACTTTATATTTGGAACCAAATCAGTTTGTATGGTATCAATGGCTTTGCTCTCGTAAACAATTTATCACTTGGCCAATTTTTACGGAAGAATTGATGGCACATTATGAGGATACAAAAAGCAACACTTTTTTTAGCCAATTGATAAGTCTCAAACAAAAGGGTTCAATAATGGAGCACATTGAGGAGTTCCAAAAATTGAACATAAGGGTAAAAGATATTCCAGAGGAGCATAGGATTGATGTGTTCATAGGGTCTTTAAAGGATAATATCCAACATGATGTTCGCCTTTGGGAACCTGATTCATTAGAGAAGGCATTCAGGTTAGCAAGAAAAATGGAAAGCAAAATTATGGCAACCAAGAAGCATACCACTGACAACTATAAAGATGGAAGTGTTGTCCCTAGTCTTCCACAACCTATAAGGTTGACACCACAACAATTGGAAGAAAAAAGAGCGAAAGGGTTTTGCTACAGTTGTGATAGTAAATACACTAAAGGTCATAAGTGTACTGAGAAGGAATTATTCTACATAGATTGTGAAGAGGAAGAAGAAAAGGAGCAAGAAAGGTCAAAAGAAGAGGATATACTCCAGGAACAAAGCCTAGATGAAGAACAAATGAATCCGAAGATATCTTGTAATGCATTGGTGCGAATTACCACTCCTCAAACCATCAAGATAGAAGGACAAATCAAGAAGAAAAAGGTAATAGTGTTGATTGATTCAAGAAGTACCCACAATTTTATTCATTGTAAGGTAGAAAAATAATTGAATTGCGTCCTATATCGAGCACCAGAGTGTCAAGTGATGATTGCAAATGGAGGAACAATAAATTGCTCTGGAAAATGCCATAATGTCAAGCTATCCATGGGAGAATATGTATTGACTAGCCCAATGCTTTCCATTCCAATGGGAGGTGCTGATGTTGTACTAGGAGTCCAATGGCTACAATCCTTGGGTACAATAGCTTTTTATTTTCAAGAACTTTTCATCAAATTTTCTATGGAAGGAAAGGAAGTTGAATTAAGGGGTATTGCAGGGAAACCAGGAAAGATAATAAGCTCTAATGGTATGACAAAGCTTCTAAGAAAGGAACAAAGAGGTGTAATTGCACAATTATGTTTGCTAGATGTTTCCACAACGGAATCATCTATTTATCCAGATCTCCAAAAAGTCCTGGACAATAATTCCAAGGTATTTGAGACTCCCAAAGGTCTCCCACCTATGCATGATCATGATCATGCTATTCACCTAATTCCAGGAAGTGTTCCTCCAAACATCAGGCCGTACAGATATCCTTATGTCCAAAAGAGTGAAATTGAACGTATGGCTGCAAAAATGCTAGAGGCTGGTATAATTCAACCGAGTCAAAGTTCTTTCTCTGCTCTAGTAGTATTGGTGCACAAGAGGGATGGATCATGGCACATGTGTCCAGATTATAGGGAGCTCAACAAGCTCACTATTAAAGATAAGTTTCCCATTCCTGTCATTGATGAATTACTGGATGAATTGCATGGATGAATTTACTTCACCAAGTTGGATCTTCAATCAGGATATCATCAAATCAGAATGAAGACTGAAGACATTCTGAAAACAACATTTAGAACTCATGAGGGTCATTATGA
>APFE030063934.1:152360-192623 GCA_000404065.3 Pinus taeda
ATATTGTGACTCCTTAGACTCCTATATATAGAAAGGAGGTTTTGTCATTTGTAACATCCAAGAATTATTCATTTATGTAATGTAAAGGAGGTTTCCCCCTTGAAGAGGCTGAATTCTAAGGCGTTGATCTATCTTTTCTATCTTTTCTTGAGCTGGTTTCATAACATTTAATTCAAATGGGAGAAATTTTTGAGATAATGACGAAAGAGTATTCAGGATACCTAGACTCATTATGCAAGATCCTTACATGCATGCAAAAAAAAAAAACCAACACACAAATACACATAGTTTAGTGATTGAGTAAGATTACAAGAGCAGAGAAGGTGCTACTACAAGTTATAAAGTAAAAGATCATAACAAATTTAGGGTTTCCAAAGGGAAACACCAATTATAGTAAGATATTGTGAGACTTTAATCTCAAATACATTCACTAACCATACAAATTTTCCTTTCCATTTCTGATTAGAGGTTTGTACAATATATAATTTTTTCCTCAAAGCTTAATTTTTACATAAAAATTGTGTCAAGAAGCCAACTCCAAGATTCCTCTTATAGGCTCATGGAAATTATTTAATTAGGTATTTTTCTTAGAATTACAACCCTGAGCACATCCAAAAATTGTACCTTATTCTCAAATTATGATAGAGGTTCCTTAGCCAATATTTTTTACCAAACCTATTTCCTCATAAATTGGCATAGGGAATTGAACTTGGGGAATCCATGCGCACAATAGGTTGTCGCTCATTATAGTCAAAGTGTACCACTCCTTATCATCAACAAGTAGGAATTTGGCACAAAACCATACCTTGTCCCCATAAACTTTTGAACCTAGCACTGTCACAAAAAAGATGTAACCCTACCTCCTTAAGGGTTAAGCTACTTTTTGATTTCAAATCTAAACTTGGGTGTGACTTCCATTCCCACAAGAAGTATATCTTATAATTATGGGCCCTACAAAGCATTGAAAACTCTAAATTTGGATTTAATTCTAAAAAAACTACCAATCTAATCATTACCCTATTTCCAGAATTTTCAATTTCAAGACCCATAGTTTATAAGTTTCTACATCTACCCTCAACAAGTATTGTAATAATTGAACAAAGTCTTCAAGAGACTATAACTCCCTTTTCATTTGAATTTTACCCTTGAACTAGAGAACCAAGGTCAAATGCCTTTTTTAACATTCTTTTGTTGCAAAATATTGAAGGATAGTAAGATTTCCTTATGTTCAAACCTACAAACTGCCCAACTTAGACATATCAAATTGCAAGAAGGGGGGTGGTTTTATCATAAGGGATCCCACAAATACATATAGAGTGTATAAAAATCTCATGGTGGTGGAAGTGTCTTAGAATTCAAACTGGTTGATGTACTTTAATATATTAGGGTATGATGATAGAGTGTCTTTGGAATTTGCACACAAATTCTAAAACATTAGAAACCATGATTGCAATAATGTTGCAAGAGGCTCGGAAATACAGTTGAATAGGGAAGTCATCAATAGGGTATTAGGCCTCCCATTTGGTCTACACTACAACAAATAGGACAGACAAATTTCCATAGATGCAAGGAAGTTAGTATTCTTGAATTATGAAGTGCTAGAGGAACATAAGTGGGGTAAAGAGGGAAAGTTTACTAGATCCCTTAGATGAGTATGCATACCTGTTATTGAAATGCATAACATATGAGGGAATATTAAACATGCTTTATGCTTATCACTACACCAACTAAGAAACATGAAAAGGCTTGAAGAGAACCTTGGTATCCCCTATTTATTGTTGCAATCCCTTAGAGAAATGAGCTCAAAGGTTAAAAAATGGAAAGAAGAGGTATTGACTCACCACGGCTTCATCAAAACTATAGTTTGTGATACCTTATAAAGGAAACCATCAATGTATCTGAGGAGGACTTCATTAATATGAATAAATAATAATTTATGGCCTCAAAAAAAAGAATTAATGAATCTAACCCTAAGAAAGATTAAGGGAGGAAAAATAAGGCTAAAAAAGAAAAAGCTTAGAGGAGAAGAAAATATCATAAAATAACACGAGGAAAAAGAAATAGATTCCAAATTAATCAGAATGGGGATACTAGAGAACAACCCCTTGAATATTAGGGAAAAGACTCAAGTTATAGGAAAAGGTGGGCAAAGCTTCATAAGGGTCAGGATAAGGTCCCAAATAGCCCCTAAGATGATCACACCCTCTCTATCATAATGATGGACCATTAGGAAGTCCCTAACCCAACTAAATACCTAGTAGAGATGTAATAAGAGAAGAAAATATAATTTCCAAAGATAGAGGAACCAACCATGCAAATCACCTTAAATGATTTAGAAGCAATAAGGCTTAGGCCCTTAAGTGGAAAATCATAGTAGGGACAATGTAACGAACAAAGTTCATACTTCCTGTTAAATACTTCAAAAAACTTGGAATATAAAGATCTCCATTGAGATACAAGAATATATATTATAAAGTATGAATATGATGATGATACAATCGAGAGTGAGGGCCCTATATATATAGCCATGAAGTACCCTTTCACGAAGAGTCATGTCTGTAGAAACATGCCTATTTGTTTAACTAAATATTATTTAATTACATTCTATAATGATTATTATTTATTATCTATACTTATTACTTTTACATAAATTATGTTCATAACATTGTCTTCCTCTTTAGAAAGATCCGTCCTCATGAAAGGAATTGATCTTTTTTTCTTTTACGAATGTCTTGTTGTCTCAGAACAATCATCTTTGTCAGTACAAGTTGATATGATCCTTGGAGTGATACATAAAATTGTCACATGGAGGAAGGATTTGACCATCTTAAATTAATATTTTGTGAAATCTTTTGATTATGGAAACTTGTGATGAATTTTTATCACTAGACTAAGTTGTGCACACTTCAGTATTCTTTTGAACATAAGTTTATTGTTTATGTTTTGAGTGATACAGATTCGTAGATTGATCAAAATGTCTATTCTTGTGATTTAGATGTAGATAAGGAGTTATTTTGGTTTCCTTAATCATGTGTGTGGTAAAATTCTGATTTACTTCAGGTTCTGATGTCGTCAAGTTGGTTACAAAATCTTCACTTGGGATTTCCTTTGTTTGAACTAGAATATTTGAATATGTTTTAACTTCTATCGTTTTCTCATCTTCTTGAGTTGTGATATTGATTGAATCGGTATTCGTTCCTCTTTTTTCCACTTGAACTGAAGACTTTGACATTTATTTCGTGATAAGTTCTTGTAATTTGTTTTCAATGATGTATTATCATCCTTAATTTTCTTAATTTGAGTGAGTACACTTTGTTTATGGCTTCTGAGACCTAAACGTTCTTCATTTCTTGAGTCAACTTTATTTTGGTCTTCAAGCTTCTCATCTTTTAAATAATTGATTTGTTCTAATAACTTTTGGTTAAGGTTTTTAAATCATAAACTTTCCTCTTCTTTTCCTGATAGACTTTCATTGAGTTTCTTTTCAGAAATTTCTTTTTCTTGTTCTCACTGGTGTTTCTTAGCTTTACATTTTATCACTTGCATAAGTAGTTTTTTATTATGCTCCTTCAAACATGATTTTTCCTCATTTTTTTTGGATATGACTTCTTCAAGTTCTTTCTGCTTCCTTGATATTATTTATGGATTCTCTTGAAACATTAGTTTCTAAATATCCTTAAGATCTTTTGATGAAGGGATTATTAGTTTTGATAGACTTTCGTTAAGTTTCTTTCAGAAATTTTTTTTTTCTTGTTCTCACTGGTGTTTCTTAGCTTTACATTTTATCACTTGCATAAGCAGTTTTTTATTTTGCTCCTTCAAACATGAATTTTCCTCATTTTTTTTAGATATGACTTCTTCAAGTTCTTTCTGCTTCCTTGATATTATTTATGGATTCTCTTGAAACATTAGTTTCTAAATATCCTTAAGATCTTTTGATGAAGGAATTATTAGTTTTGATTTCATTGTCATGTCTTGGGCCCTGACCATCTTCCTCTTGTAAGAGAACATCAAGTTTTTTTTTTAAATGAACGTACATAATTCTTTGAACCAAGGTCAGCGAAGAATTATGGCAACCTCTTCGTCAAGCATAGTTACGACACAAAATTGAGATATGTACTCATAATGATCAATTATCACTTGTAAATCATTAATTTCATTTCATTTTTTGTCAAAAATATTTGTTCTTTCTCCTATGTTTGATTATGGGATTAATAGTTGATTTGCCAGATTAACATTGATGTAATTTTTTTCGCAACTTGCGCTGATAGTGATATTAATATCTTTTCTTTGGGTATTCCCTTTTAATGTGATTAATCGACAACCTGCAATTGGAATATCTTTACAAGAAAATTTTTCTTCCTTCATCATTTTCGAATTACTGCATTTTTTTTTCTCTTCATCCGTTGACTCCAATTTACCTTACTTTCTAGGTTTTATAATAATGCCCCTCTCTTATCTTGAATTAAATTATTACCTTTTTTTTTTTTTTTGCTTGTTTCTCTTCTGCAAATTTTTTTTTTTTTTTAAAACAAGCTTTCCTTTAAATTGAAAATCTTCCTTTGAATTTCTCGTTTAATAAAATAAGAATTTTTAACTTAAATTAAATTCTTGTAGTCCTTCCCTTTATATATGGAATAAAGTTCTTTCTTCTCAAGTATTATTGTCTTTTGACTTTATTGAATAATTTTATTTTTCCCAAAGTATCATTCTCTTTTGACTTTATTGTTTCCGCATGATTAATTAAGTTCACTAAATGTTGTGACCACTTTACCAAAATTTCTTGGACTTTTTTTTTAATCAAAACGGATTTGCAAGGATTCAACCGTCATGACTTCCGAACAAATGCTTTATGGGTTAATTAACTGTTAATAGTTGAACACAATGCAATAGTCTTTCCTTATCGGATGACAAGCACAAACTCATAAATGGAAGAGACGTAGTTTCAAACCATACAGACGGTCGAATTGGTACATAATGGCAGCGGAATTTTGTTCGGAACACTTTATACAGTATCTCACGTCACTGAAAAATGAATACAAAATGGCGTAACTGTGATAAATGGCGTAACTGTGATTGTTGGACAAAAATTCAGGCATTTGTGAAAGATGCCGGCTTCGGCTCTAGCAAATAGGAAATGGCTGTTGGCAAGTGCGACTAAGTGCCTTGGCGGCTGGACGTGAATTCCAGCGGCAGTGACAGACGCAAAGCCAGATTGACAGTGATGATAAACGAGAAAAAATGGAAAAAGAGAACAGTGTAACTTAAAAAAAACCGCGTACTTTAACAAGGCAGAGGAGTAACCGCGTACTTTAACAAGGCAGAGGAGTTGCTTAGAAAGTTATGGAAATTCCAGATATATTTAGAGAAAATCCAGGAATGATTTTTGTTAAATCCAAATTATAGTTATTAAACTTCAAAATTTTAAGTGTTTTGACATTTTTATGGCGCTGAATCTATTTTCACTATAAAAACACGATTCAAACACTGCCTCTACAAGATTTTTTGAAATTTTTTTACTCAGATTCTGAATATATATATTTGTGTTCTTTTCTTTAATATATAATTTTTTTAACTCCTTTTTCTTAAGGGCCAAGGTATCTAACGAACTGAGCAACAGAGAAATTCTAAAAGTTGGTAGCAAAACGCTTAACGATAACGAAGTTGACAAATTTTGATGGCCAAAGACCTGGATCGGAGAACGATTGTACAGAGGTTTAGTAGCCATAGGATTAACTCTATTTTTCGTTGGTTTTACTTTATCTTTGTAGTAGATGATCTCAAGTAGAAATAACTTTGTTTTGTAGTACTTTGATTCAACTTTACAATAGTTGAATGGAAGAAAAAATAGTTGTGTGTTTTTAGTAGTTTTCTTTCAGTGTTTCAAAATATAAATTTAGTTATATTCACTTTGGTTTGTGGCATCTTTAATCCAACATTACAACATGTTAAATAGTAATAGTCCCTTTATCACTATGTGCTTTAACTCTATTTTATAGATCTTTCAATTTAGTCATTTTACAACATGTCATTTCTATCTTTCATTTTATTATGGATATTTACATTTCATCCTTCTTATTGATTAAGTAACCTTTGCATTCATAGGGTCAACATGTCTCCTTTCTAGGTAGATAGGTGTCCTTGTAGTTAGTGGAAAGTAGCTCATTAAAGTAGCATGTTCTTAGGTTGACAATTTAAAGTTACCACGGAAGAGTTAAACATCTTCGTTTCAATTCTTTGGCCCATCACATATAATTTTGTATCTAAAAAGTGGTTTGTTTCCAACTCAAGGAAAAGTAAACTTTGTATACAACTAGGTGTGAATAAATATCTACAACTATAACAAAATGAATCGCAACTAGAAGTCAATTGATCTATCAGTTGTAACCTCCTCCTCCTCTAAACCCTCATCATCCTCACCATGTAAGAACATAATAAAAGAACATGAGATTAATTAGTTAAACAATGATAACATTTATAGATGTAATACAATGCATATAAGTTAAAATATTTGTTAATACCATATGATTCCTCCAAACCCTACTCACCATTGGCAATGAAGAACATAACAAAATAACAATTCAAATTATTTAGATAATTCTAACTTGTAATTCATGACTAACAATGGGCCATGAAGAACATAACAAAATAATAGTTCAAATTATTTAGATAATTCTAACTAGTAATACATAACTAACAATTTGTCAAGGGTATGGGATAGTATATCTTCCACCATTTGTTCTATTGTCGAAAGGCTCATTCCTCAAGTTACCTTCTCACTTCTAATCCGACATGGAAAAAAAATTAAACCCCTTAGCAACCATCTAAATTTTTTCATTAAACCTTTATGCAAGTGAAAATAAAATAAAATAAAATAAAAATATATTGTATTGATTAAAATTATCAATAAAAATATTTATAGAATAAATACAAATATTCTAATATTATACAGTATTCATAAAATATGTAATTATAACTCACTATTGAATCTCCATCTTAAGCTTTTTCCTTTTTCTTTTCTTATTGTGTACGCTGTCACATTTAATCCTTCTTAACCGTTAAGCCATATTTTTGGATGTACAAAGTAAGTATATAAATACCATAAAGTAAAACATATACATAATACATTAATATATATTATCTTAAAATAACTTGAACAATTAACGAAATTCTTAAAGATCAAAATAGAACATAGTTACCATAATTAAAATTGTCAAAACATAAACATGTTGTAATAAGATAGGAATTATATAATTCCATGGAAATGAAGACTATGTTAAGTAAATTGGATAAATAAAAAATCTCTGACATTTTTAGATAAGGTGGGTCTAACAGTGCTATAAATCACTCACTTTAGCTTTGTGGGTTTCTATTAAATATATTTAGTAAATATGTTAAAATATTTCTCTTTTCTGAGAATGTTGGGTACATGTAAGAGCTTGGGAATGGCTTAAATATGATAGCTCACCTTGGGACTAAAACTTGAGTGATCATTTAGAGTTTACATCATGCCTGACTATGTTCATTTCCCTTTACTTGACTTGTATGATTGGCCATAAAAGTTTTTAGGAATGGAAACAAATGAACCTAAATGAACCTCTTATGTTGTTTATTCTTCCTTTAATTCTTCATGAGAAAATCCATAGTACATTCCCTAATAATTATTGTGGTGATTGTGGATAACATTCAACTTCTTTGTGGGCCCTCGATGAATGGATTCTTCCCTTATTTGATCAACATAAAGACACTTGAAAACTTGGTTCCAATCAACATTGTATTCAAGATCTTGTGCAAAAAATTTAAGAAACTCATGGAATGCATCCGCTACTCTTAGACCTATAATATTTATTTCATTAGGTCATATGAGATATCAATTAGTGATCAATGCCTAAAAGAATGCCATGAATCCATTGTTGGATACATAAAGCAAGGAAATGTCCATGAGAAGTTTTGACTTCTCATTGTTGACTTAGGCACCATGTTAATTGTAACCTTCTAAGTTAAGCTAAATTCCATAATCAACACCATCATGGCATAGTCTCGTGGAAATGCATCTAATGGATGTGTATTCTCGAATATCACAAGATATTTTTCATCATTAATCATTTTTCATTTATCATTTGTCATTTATCATGAAAGGGTGAAGATAAATCACAAAGGTGGTATTTATTTCATTTAGATTATTGTCTTTGTAATTGTGCATGGAGGTCAACCCGATTTGGTTCATAGACAAACTTTAGTTTTTCCTACTTCTCATGTTTAAAAAGGAACAACATTATAGTTTAGCCTACTGCTTCAAGAATTTCAAGGCTTTATTCATAGCTTTTACTTCTATGATTTTCTTTCTTTTTGGATGTTTCCATATGGAATTATCCTAGTATTTCATATAGTGTCAAAATTAGGCCCATCTCCAAGGATTTGAATGATCCAGGTGGATATTGGTGGCCACCCGCCTATTCCATTTGGACCCCACCATTGTTTCTTTTAGTGTTTTAGTTTCCTTATTTGTAGCACAATTTACTATTTTTGGCAGTTTTCGGGTCTTGAACTTTCGGAGTCGTTGTGAGGCCCTAAACGACCTTTTTTGGGAAAACTTGGACCAACATGGGTCATTGACCGATGTTGGTCATTCAAAAATTGTATTCCTCGAATAGATATTTCTAACGAGGTATTGTACATGTCAAACAAAGATTGTATGCCAAAGTTACGACCCGAGGAAGTTGATGTACCAATTTACCCAAACGAGGCCCATAGTTTGGCGCTTCATCTACTAGGGTTAGGTTTTGGATGTTTAGGGTTTTCCATTATTTCTCAATAATAAATAGGTCTTTTGTAGCACAGATCAGAGACATGTAGCTGCCACATCTCTTCTTAGAGATAAGCTACCATCGCCAAAGCTAGTCTTATTTCCATTCTGTTTGTAAGCACATTTTAGTATTTGATGTTAATGAAATGAAGTGTTATTTCTACTGCATCTTTGTATTTATGGTTATATCTATAATTTGTTGCGTTCCTATTTAAATCCAGATCAGTGGTATCAGAGCAGTTTTCTCTTTCTCTGTTTTTCTTTGCATGTCCCCAATGAGGTTGGGATATAAGAAGTTAGGGCTCGATCTGGTTGAACCTTTGCAAGATTAGCCTCGTAAAACCCGATGACTGCCCATGGCGGAAGAAAAGAAAGATGAGGGGGCAGGAGATCCTATCTAAATATTGCTCGAGGAGGCCCTCGAGAAACAAAGAAACATGATGATGGATAACTTTGCCCAGATCCTTCAATGGTTTCCCATCGGTGGCGCATCCACATCCACTAGCCACTTTGGAGGCTCCACTCCTTTTAAGGTACAAGTAAACTTTGACATTCCCATATTTGAGGGAAAAATAGATGCAAATGTCGTAGATAAATGGTTAAATCTACTAGAAGGATATTTTTTTGTTCATGATTTTTCCAGCCAAAAATATATTACTTTTTCTCTTCTCAAAGCCTCCCCCCATGTCAAGGACTGGTGGGAAACCTACTATGAGCAAAAGGATGAAAGTACGACCTCACTTTTTTCAGTCGCACCCACTTGGAATTCATTCCGGGATGCCATCAAGGAGCAGTACTACCCTGTCGGGAGCTATGAATAAATACATAAAGTGGACAACGTTGTGGCAAGGAAGGGACCAAGATGTGCCAGAGTTTACCAATGTTTTTCATACCCTTCGCACAAAGTTGGGTATCAAGGATTCTAAGAAACATTTAGTACTCAAGTATCACAGTTGCCTACACAGGTACATTTAGGACGAGATGGAGTTCTTGGACATCTCCTCGCTCGACATGATGTATTGATACGCCATCAAGATCGAGTAGAATTTAAAAAGAAGAAGCGAGACTTTGGATCTGCAAATCTAAAGCAAGGGAAAGGTACCCCCAAACCGTAGAACAAAGGACAAAGCCAAGGCGAGGTGACCCAGGACAACTTGCCAAATCCACAACAAAGAACAACATCGCGAAGCCAAAGAAGGACATAGGAAAGTGGTGTGAGTTCCATAAGATCTGCATTCACAACACAAGTGAGTTTCGGGCCAAGCAGTCACCGGTGGCCGAGATGAAGGCTTCAGAATCAGATGCATGTTCCAACTCTAAGTCAGAAATCAACAAGGGAAATGAAAAAAGGAAGCAGATTATCGATGCAGATCCCAATGCCACCATTGCCACCACTAAGATCCAGAAGGAGGAATCTGGAGATCCATAGGAGGAGGAGCACCTCTTCCACTCCAAAATTTGGTTATAGGGTTCCCTGCTATAGTTCATTGTCGAAAGCGGGAGCCAAAAGAACCTCATTTCAGTAGAGGTCGTGAAGTGGTTGGGTTTACTGACCACAACACACCCACAACCATGCACCATCGAGTGGCTTCACCAAGGATGAGGTAATATGTGACGCTGCTCCCCTTGACGTTTGTGATGTATTATTAAGCCAACCATACTTATGGAAATGACATGCTCTGTATGAGTCAAGGCCTCGTGCTATTATTGTTACTTTGGGAAATAAGTTGTACAGGATACTAGAGGTAGCACCACCTATTTCCATCTCTTTGGTTACTGCAAAATAATGCAGTAAACTCATTTCAAAAACCTGGAAATTTGTTTTCCTAATGATACACCCTCATGGAAAGAAGAAGACGGTGGCCACCACCTCTAGACAAGGCCCCTCTGCACGACAACAACAGATGGACAAGGTCGTGGAGGGGTACGAGGACATCTTCACCTCCCTGCAGGGGTGCCTTTGCACTGTTAGGTCAAGCACTCCATCGATCTGACTCCAGGTGCACCACTACCCAATGGACCAATCTATTGGTGCTCCATTATGGAGAACGACGAAATCAAGAGGCAAATTCAGGAGCTACTGCAGAAAGGTCACATCCAGCCGAGTTCATCACCCTATTGGAGCCCGATTCTGTATTAAATATCGTGAGCTGAACAAGATCGTTGTTCGGAATAGGTACCTGATCCCACAGATTGATGACCTTCCAGACCAATTCAAGGGGGGAAAATATTTCAGCAAGATCGACTTGAAGTTTGGATATCACCAGGTATCAATTGAACCCTTCGATGTGTGGAAGACTGCCTTTAAAGCCAAGGAGGGCCTTTTCGAATGGTTGGTTATGCCTTTCGAGTTCATGAATGCTCCTGCAACCTTCATGAGGTTGATGGATGAAATCTTGTGGCCATTCACCATCTCATTTGTAGTGGTATACTTGGATGACATCCTAATCTTCAGCCAGAGTTGGGAAGAGTACCTCCACCACATCCGACAGGTTCTTCAAACACTGCGGCAACACAAATTGTGTGCCAATTTGGAGAAATGCAATTTTGGCATGACCCAGGTTCATTATTTGGGATACATTATTGATGAACGGGGGTGCATGTGGATCCAACCAAGATCCAATTCATTCAGGATTGGCCAGCCCCAACCACTCTGACAGAGCTCCGCAACTTTCTAGGTCTTGCCAATTTCTACTGCAGGTTCGTGTTGGGATTCTCCCATATCACTTGGCCCTTGAGCCAAGTCACCAAGGGAGGAGCGAAAGAAAAATTATTTTGGTCTGAATCTCAACAGAATGCATTCACAAAGTTGAAACATCGCCTCTGCTCTACGCCAATGCTCACTTTACCACACTTGCAATAGCCATTTGAGATCGAGATAGATGCCTTTGACTATGCTATTGGGGCAGTCCTTACTCAATAAGGGCATCCAGTGGAATATCATAGTGACACACTTTCAGACACAGTCCGGAAGTATCCCACTTATGACAAAGAGATGTATTCCATTTTGTAGGCATGCCGACAATGGAAGCATTACATTTTGGGGAAGGAAATGGTCATCCACACAGACCACCAACCCCTATAGTTCATACAAATGCAAGGGAAGTTGCAAAATGATCGCCATCAAAAGTGGTCCACATACCTACAACAATTCCATTTGAATATCAAGTATAAGAAGGGAAACACCAATAATGTTGCAGACTGCCTCAACCGACCACCGATCATGGTGTTAACCATCGTGCTCAACTCTTGTGGGCACGAGACTTCTGATTGGCCAATTCCCTACAAGAGCGACCCAGAATTTGGCCACACATACCAACCGCTCTTGGAGGGTCAACAAATTCCAGATTTTCACCTCCACAATGCCCTGCTATGCTACCTGGGACACCATTGTGTTCCTTCAAGCGAGTGTGTGAAGATGATTTGGGAAGCGCACTACAGTTGGGCCGCTGGGCATTTCGGGGTTGAGAAAACAGTGACAGTACTGCAGAAGTATTTCTATTGGCTAAATCTTCGACAGGATGTCATGAAGTACATCAGATCCTACACTGCATGCACCATTGCCAAAGCAAGGCCTCTATACTCCATTGTCTACCCCTAGTCGACCTTGGGAATCCATCTCCATGGATTACATCTCAGGCCTTCCTTCTACAAAGCATGGCAACGACTGTGTTTTTGTAGTCGTTGACAGATTCTCGAAGATGACCATTATGGCGGCATGCAAGAAGAATATCACAGCAGAAGCCACTGTTAAACTCTTCTTTAAACGAGTGTGGGTACACTTTGTGATCCCACAATGTATCATCTCAGATCAGGACAACAGGTTCCTTAGTACATTTTGGTCCAGTCCTTGGTCGATGCTGGATACCAAGCTCACTAAGTCCATAGCTTTCCATCCCCAAATTGATGGTCAGACAGAGGTCGTCAATAAGATGATCGTAAACATTCTGCGTATATACAACACAAAGAATCAACACACATGGGATGAGAGCCTCCCCTATGTCCAGCACAACTATAACCGGGCTCTCCACAGCTCGACTGGCCACAACCCTTTTTAGGTGGGCTTGGGATTCTAGCCACTATGTCTCATTGATGTGGCCATACCATTTGTAGCTACTCAGGAAGATTCAGCTCATGTCCAGTCAAAAGTCGATAAGGAAAACAACTTAATTGAGCACATCCAACATATCTTCCAACAAATCCATGACATTATGGAGAAATCAAATTCCAAGTACAAGCAGCGACATGATCAACATCGGGTGCCACACAAGTTTCAGGTGGGCAATAAAGTCTGGTTGCATTTGCAGAAGGAACGCCTTACCGGAGCCTATCGAAAACTCATACCACTCTGAAATGGTCCTTACACCATTACCAAGGTTGTGGGAGAAAATGCATTGGAGCTTATCATTCCCCCATTCCTTGGCCTGCACCCAGTGCTTAATGTGGACCGCCTTCGACCATACTTCCCACCATTGTTGGACACATTAGACATGCAGAACAGCTCACACCTACAGAGTTAAATCCACATTGCATGGAACAAGCCACAACTATCATGGACACACAGATCAAGAACACCTGACAACAAAGGATCCAAATATATCAAGTTGTCAAAGTAGGCCAATCCTTCTCCATGGCAGGTGGCTCACCAGGGACCGAGTTTAGCAGAAGTTTCCTCATCTCATGGAGGAACTCAACACAATGGGGACCATTGCTTCCTAAGGGGGCAGGAATGATCCAGGTGGATATTGGTGGCCACCTGCCTATTCCACTTAGACCCCCACCATTGTTTCTTTCAGTTTTTTAGTTTCCTTATTTGTAGCACAATTTACTATTTTTGGCAGTTTTTCGGGTCCTGAACTTCAGGAGCCGTTTTGAGGCCCTAAAATATGTTTTTTTGGGAAAACCAATACCAATATTGGTTATAGACCATTGTTAGTCATTCAAAAATCGTAATCCTCAGATAGATCTTTCTAACGAGGTATTGTGCGCGTCAAACGAAGATCGTATGCCAAAGTTACGACCCTTGGAAGTTGATGTACCAATTTACCCATACAGGGCCCATAGTTTGGTGCTTCATCTCCTAGGGTTAGGTTTTTCGATGTTTAGGGTTTTCCGTTGTTTCTCAATAATAAATAGGCCTTTTTTAACACAGTTCGGAGGCTTGTAGCCGCCACATCTCTTCTCAGAGATAAGCTACCATCGCTCGAGCTAGACTTATTTCCATTCTGTTTGCAAGCATATTTCAATATTTGATATTAATGAAATGAAGTGTTATTTATACTGCATATTTGTCTTTATGGTTATATATGTAATTTGTTGTGTTCCTATTTAAATCCAGATCATTGAAAAACATAAGGGGACATAGACATTCTAGTCACTATTAACCCTTCAAATTATTTTATTTTTGTTGGGTTATGTAAAATGAGTATCTTTAAGTGGATATTCCCAGTTATATGGCAGGATGAAATCTCAACTTGATTCCTAGACATTTAAGATCATTGAATTATAGTTGTAGTGGTTCATCAAACTCAAGAAATCTTGAAACTAGAAGTAGAATTAAGCATGCTCCATGAATTGGCACTAGGTCTTGTTATGAGTTAACATTTTCCGATTTCTTTCTCATACTTTTCTATTGGGTCAACCAAAGTCGCAATTAAGGATGAAGAAAAATCAAGGAAGTGTCTGAAGTCATGGCAAATGGAATTGCAACCTTGGAGTTGGGCATTCAAATAGACATGACACAAGAAATTTTAGTGGGAATGTTTTTTTCTAAGATCAAGTTTTATTATGTTTCATTTTATTACTCAATTAGTTTATTAGGATATATATCAGTAGACATTCAACTATTTTGGAAAAATTATAAGAATTGCTTACATAGTTCGTAGTCAACTTTGAAATTTTATGTCTATTTGAAACTTGTATGTTAGACATTCCAATTGTGCCTTATATTGATTTCGGTATTGATAGTTGCAACCTCATTTTAATACAAACGACAACCTTTTTTAATTTAGAGACAAAGAGAGAGATTAGAGCAATAATAAAAATTGTTCAAAAACATAAGGAGGTCCAATACATTACATATTCATAAGAAGGTGTTCATGTTACTTACACTTTCTCTTAAGTAAAAATTGTTTGATCGTAAGATACTTTCTTTCCTTAACTTTGTAACTTTTATTATAATTATTAAATTCATGATGGGGTTCAATGGTTTTAAGGTCCTAATCAATAACATGTTTGAAACCGTGTATGTTTTTTTTTAAAGATATATGAAATACATCATTATTTTTATATAAATATGGTGATAACAGTAACATATTTGGAATTATATATATTCCTTTTGAAAAGAATCCAATGAAATACATTATTATTTCTTTGCAAAATGGTGATAATGTTAACTTTTAAACCAAATTTATTACTCTTTGAAGAAGGGCCAAAAATATCCTAAAATATGTATGTTGAGGAACAAGCCAGCTCTTTATCAAGGTAGTGTTGGTTGATTTAAAATTATTATACTTAGTGAGATGAAGTTACCACCCACTTTATTAGGCCAAAAGAAAAAAGTTGAAGAAATGAGGTTATAAATTAACTTAGTGTACTATGATTGTAGGTGACTTTTTTTTTGTTTTCTTGGAACTAGCTTCTTCTTAGATGAGGATAGTGTGCCTACATTTACCAGTGTGGACACTAATAGTGTCATGTAATTTGGTCACCTTAATTTAAGAAGTAGCAAGTGGGCTACATTTATTCTTTGAAAGTTGCCCAAGGCTTCCACGTGGCCCCAATTTTTGTTGTGTGCAAGTTTGGTGCATATCCACAAGCATAAGCACAAGCATGAAAATGTCATAGTAAAAATTGAACCTTATGGAGGGACATACTAGCTTCCCACCTTTATCAATCCAATAAGTCATCTTTGACAAATGGGAGTGCTTTTTATCTTTTATTTTATGTATTTTCATCTCTATCAAGACCAAATGGGAGTGTTTTTATCTTTAATTTTATGTTTTTTCATCTCCAACAAAGACTAAATGGGAGTGATTTTATCTGTATTTTATATTTTTTCATCTTTAAAAGGGTTAAAACCCATGCAACGACAAAGAAAATAAGTGTAAGTAACACTAAAATCCATTTATGTTTTATTGCCTAAGATCTGTATTAAATCATGAACATGTTGTAATGACATGGTTAATTTAATAGGTGTCAAGCTAAAAGGGAAAAGTTAAAAATAAGTCACAATGTAATTGTGTAAATGCCTTATATATATCCCTAGTATGAAACCCAAGCTAAAGCCCCTAAATAGTGAATGGTTATGAGTCCAAGTTGCGGGCCAAATTATGGTATGTGTTATGTTCCAAATGCATAATTATGGTATGTGTTATGTTCCAAAGTCATCACCATATGGATATGTTTTCATGATGAACTATAAAGAGATGTGAAAAGGGGATTCATGGAATAAAACCAATAAAATATTGTTGCCACTTTCTCATCTCAAACTTAATAACATTTGACATTATGTATCCAATCCAAGTTCATGATATCGTTTTTTGGGAAGGATGTGGTCTCTCATGCATAGGGAAATTGTTGATATGGCATTTGCCAACAATTGTTGATGGATCTTCACCTTTGCCTATCAAGTGATGGAAACCATGAATCTCACTCCTCACCCTCGCTCTATCATGTCATTGTTCCACAAGGTATCCACCCAAGGATCGAGGTCTGAGGTGTCAAGTAATGAAAATATTCATGCCAGTTTATAGTAACGGGCGCTAAATCCCTATGGTGGTTGAAAAATGGTTAAGTATAAAGCACGAGTTATGTGTTAAGGGTGTGATCGTTATGCATGTGTTCAAGTATTTGGGCCTTTAGGCTAGTCACATCATTGGCTGATAATAGTATTAGGCATAGTGAAAGCCTTCGAGCATTACAGTCAAAATGTTGAGCACGTGATTTAAATAAGGGAGCCTTCATTCTAAGTGCATGCAATGAGGGTGCATGCATGAACCCTATAAACAAAATATTTATAGTCTTGATTTGAACAAGAATTCTGGGCATATGAAAAATGGTCACGGGAGTATAAATAAAGTACAATCTACAATTTTGATTTTGATCATAATGAAAACAAAAAACATAAAATTATTGATCATTTATCCATGCCATGGCTTATGCACTGATTAGAGTTGGTTGGCTTATGTTACTCTATTTTTTAATTTGTCTAGTCTTGATCTTCAAATTTGGAAGTGTTGAGTGTGGAGCATGATTGTTCAGAGGTCTTTGTTTCAGCCGGATGTATACCCTAGGAAGTTTCTACACCCCTCCACGCGGGTGTGGGGGAGACTTGTCCCCCCCACAGGGGGGGTCCAGGGGCCAATAGTCCCCCGCGAGGGTTCGGGGGGGTCTAGGGGCCAGCAGTCCCCTGGCAGGGGTTTTAGGGGCAGCACCCCCGAAGCTAAAAACATATGTAAAATCGCCTTGTAAAAGTATAGTAATTTCTAGTCAATTTGGGCCGTTCATTAGGCGTATGATCTGACTGTAGAACTTATGTTTAGTTTAGGGTTTTTTTCCCTAGAAGGCAACCCCTCTCTTTGTATGAGGGCATTGTATTTGAGACTGTGTAATAGATGTGTATTCTCTGAGCGAGAAACAGAGAGGTGAGACTGTGAGAGAAAATAGAGGATACTACAACGGACCTACTGTAGGTTGTGTCTCTTCATTTTGCTGGATAATAGAAAGGAAGGACTAGTTGTTCAAGGTGGACGTAGCCCAAACTGGGTGAATCACGTATATCTGTGTCTCTCTTGTTTTATGCATTTTCTGTGTTTATATTTCTGCAATATTTTATGTGTTCCATTGCTCCATAATATATAATTTTCCAACAACTAGTATCAGAGCCGAAGGTCTATTTGGTTGATAAACTCACAGGAAAGAAGGGTTCCTGGTTCGAGTGGGAGCAATGGCGGAAGATGGTAAGTTTAGGGTCGAGAAATTTAACGGCCAAAACTTCTCACTGTGGAAGATGCAGATGGAATATTATCTATATCAGAAATATCTATACCTACCATTTGGCGAAAAAACAAAGATGCCAACAGGTATGACAGATGAAGAATGGAACCTTCTCGATAGAAAGGCACTCGGAACAGTACGGTTGTGCCTCGCAGCATCGGTAGCCTTCAACATTTCAAAGGAAACAATGACAGAGGGTTTGATTAAGGTGTTGGAGAAACTATATGAAAAACCCTCGGCCTCAAACAAGGCATTTCTTATGAAACGATTATTTAATATGAAGATGTCGCAAGGTGGATCTGTTCTAGACCATTTAAATGATTTTAATACTGTTACAAGTCAGTTATGTTTTGTAGGGGTAAACTTTGATGATGAAGTTAGAGCTCTGTTATTCTTGTGCTCATTGCCAGAAAGTTGGAATGGTTTAGTAATGGCCATCAATAACTCTGTTTCTGGATCTAGTACTTTAAAGTTTGACGGTGTTGTCGGTGCTATCCTTAGCGAGGAAATGTGATGGAAAATCTCCAGTGAGACATCGGGTAATGCTTTGAGTGTAGAGTCTAGGGGAAGAAAAATGGAAAGATGAAAGAGCTCAGGATATCGTAGTAAATCAAGGAAAGGCAGATCCAAGTCAAGATCGGGGATAGTGTACTGGAAATGTGGAAAGAAAGGACACCTAAAGAAACACTGTAGATCTCGGAAGGGAAAAGAAGGAGATGCACAACAAGAAAACAATCATGAAGCAAATGTGATAGGTGAGGTGTTACAAGATGCTTTGATTCTTTCTTTCGAAAAAATTACTGATTCCTGGGTGGTAGATTCAGGGGCCTCATTCCATGCCACACCTAATTAGAAATATTTTCATGACTATGTTCAAGGAGATTTTGGACAAGTTCGTTTGGGTGATGATAAACCCTGTAAAATTGTTGGAATGGGTAAGGTTCTTGTAAAATAGTAGAATGGAAACCAATGGCTACTAAAGGAGGTAAGACATGTTTCAGATCTGAAGAAAAATCTGATTTCAACAGGGTAGTTAGGCGATGAAGGTTGTGTGACAACTTTCACAAATAAAGCTTGGAAGGTCACCAAAGGAGCCCTGGTAATGGCAAAAGGTGAAAAGGTTGGTACATTGTATTTATGCAATGGTATTTCTATCTATGTTAATGCTTTAGCTTCCAAAGGAGTAGATGCAGTATTATGGCATCATAGGCTCGGACGCATGAGCGAGAAGGGGATGAAGATTCTTCACTCAAGGAATTTGTTGTCGGGTTTGAAGAATGTTGATTTGGACTTCTATGAGAATTGCATTTATGGAAAGAAAAAGAGAGTCAAATTTCTTAGAGTTGGGAAAGAAAAGAAGAGCGAAAAATTAAAGCTTGCACATACAGATATATGGGGATCTTCTCAGGTATCATCTCTCGATGGCTCTCGTTATTATGTTACTTTTATTGATGATGCAACTAGAAAAACTTGGATTTATTATGTTAAGAATAAATCTGATGTATTTGATACTTTCAAGAAATGGAAAGCTTTGGTTGAGATTGAGACAGGAAAGAAATTGAAGTGTCACAGATCAGACAATGGAGGTGAATATTGCAGCAAAGAGTTTGATAGGTACCATTCAGAGCATGGAATTTGCAGAGAGAAGACAGTTCCAGGAACACCACAAGAAAATGGTGTGTCAGAAAGGATGAACATAACAATTATGGAGCGTGCAAGGTGCATGAGATTGCATGTAGGATTGCCTTTACAATTTTGGGAAGATGTTGTAGATACTGTTGTTTATCTAATAAACAGAGGGCCTTCAAGTTCCTTGGATGGTGGTGTTCTAGAGGAGGCATGGACAGGTAACAAGGTAAACTACTCCTTTTTAAAGCCTTTTGGTTGTGAGGCCTTTGTCCATATTAATAAAGAAAATATAACAAAGCTTGAGGCAAAGTCAAAGAAATGTACCTTTATTGGATATGGTGTTAATGATTTTGGTTATTGCTTATGTGATTATGAAAATCACAAAATCATTAGGAGTAGAGATGTAACATTCAATGAAAAGGTATTCTATAAGAATCAGTTGTAGGAAAAGAAACAGGAAAAAGAAAACAAGGAATACGTAGTCCTTGATGAAATCACTGAAAAAGTAAAGGCGCCTGAAAATAATAATAATCAACAACCACAACAACAACAACCACCACAACAGCAACAGGCACCCCAAACACCTGAAAGTGGTGTTAGAAGATCTACCAGGATAAGTAGACCCCCTGAACGATACTCTGCTTCATTATATTATTTATTGTTGACTGATTCCGGTGAACCCGAATGTTATGAAGAAGCAATGCAGGTTGAAAGCAGGAAGAAGTGGGAGGTAGCCATGGAAGAAGAGATGGCCTCCTTAATGCATAACCAGACTTGGGATTTAGTCAGGTTGCCTGCAGGAAAAACTACATTGAAGAATAAATGGGTTTACAGGTTGAAGGAAGAAGATGGAGGAAAACAGAGGTACAAAGCTAGACTTGTGGTGAAGGGGTTTGCACAGAAGAAAGGTATTGATTTTGATGAAATATTTTCTCCTGTTGTTAAAATGACTTCAATCAGAACTATTTTGAGTCTTGTAGCAGCTGAAGATTTGCATCTTGAGCAGTTAGATGTAAAGACAGCCTTTCTCCATGGGGATTTGGAGGAAGAGATATATATGCAACAACCACAAGGATATGAAGTGAAAGGGAAGGAGAAACTAGTGTGCAGTTGAAGAAGAGCTTGTATGGCTTAAAACAGGCTCCAAGGCAGTGGTATCTAAAATTTGACAAGTTTATGTCTGAACAAGGTTATACTAGATGTCACTCTGATCATTGTGTTTATCTCAAAAAGCAAAATGATGGCAGCTATATTATATTGTTATTGTATGTAGATGACATGCTTGTTGCAGGATCTAACATGCAGGAAATAAATGTGCTCAAAAGAAAATTGGCAAATTCATTTGCAATGAAGGATTTGGAAGCTGCAAAACAAATCCTTGGTATGAGAATAACTAGAGACAAGAAAAATCGTAAATTAACATTGTCTCAGAATGAGTACATACAAAAGGTGTTGAAAAGATTTAATATGCACAATGCAAAACTAGTTAGTACACCTTTTTCTAGCCATTTCAAACTTATTAAGGAAATGTGCCCAAAGACCCAAGAAGACATGGATTATATGTCTAAAGTTCCATATGCATCTGTTGGCATTATGACACAGTGGCACAGGTGTTGTCCTTGATGGCAACTCACTCAAAGGGCAAATCACAACTCAAGGCTCTTAGAATGAAAGAAAATAAAGTATACGCAGGTTCCTCTTAGCAAAGTCGCGTATACACGCGGGATCACCAATCAAAAGGCGCGTATGCGTATGCACACACTTGCATGCAAAGAAAAAGCACGTACATGTGGGAAAATTTATGTTTGATCCATGGTATTTAGTTCGACATATTTGAACCTATGGTTATGGTCCTTGGTATTGCATTCAAAGTGATTGAACCCAGGTATTGGGTCCCTAGTATTGACTCTCAATGGTTTTGGACCATGGTTTGAGTCAGGCCTAAGACTATAAAATGGGAAGGAGATCTTTTGGCAAGGGCATCGACTGAAGTGTTGAATATCTTAAGAGGAGCAAGATCTGGAATACTGGTGATTGATTTATGGTGCATTGCTGAATCTGAACCAAGGAGGAACCTGAGCGCTAAAGATGGATAAGTTCTATTGATGAATCAAGATCTTAAGGCTTGAATAGTAGTATCATTATATGATGTTTGATCTGTCATATTTGGCGCATGATTAGATCTATAACTCTGATAAACTGGGTATAATAATGTTTGAATATTTGAAAAGGAGAATTACCTTTTATAGATTTGTACGCAGGTTCGGCGCACCATAGGCGCGTATACACGCAGGTTCGACAACTGAAGAAAGCGTATACGCTGGTTGGCATTGATACAGATGCATATGTACGCAGGTTTCTACATAGTGAAGTAGCTTACGTTTCATGAAATATGCTTTAGTTGCTTCTGTTTATTGTTGCAGTGTTCTGGGTTTAGAATTGGTGTTTGGTTACTGTCACTATTTTATGGTTACAACATTCTGAGAAGTGTTTTCTATATTGAGTTGTACAAAGGAGATTGATTGTTGCAGATATACTTGATGTATGATTGATGTTATTCATGGATCCAGTCTGAAAATTTATGAAATGTGGTCCCTGGAAGAAAAGAGAAGGTTGTAGCCTTTTGCAGGTAGCAGCCTGCGTACTAGTACCTCAGCTAATACAAGAGCTAAAGGGGGTTGTAGCTCCCTTCTAGGTGAAGCTGGAGAACGGGAGAAGGTTGTAGCCTTCTGCAGGTGGTAGCCTGCGTACTGGTAGAAGAATGCACCAGTACGTAGTCATTTTAAAAAGAAGTTTTTAATTGAAAGAGGATAAAGACAAATTGCAGCAAGTGGTTTTCACCCACATTGGGTTTCCACCTTACATCTTGTGTTCTTTTGTGTGATTGTCTACTCTATTTTTCTGGTTATTGTTTATATGATTTTGACACACAGATTAATGATCAACATCTGAAGAATAAATTAAAATTATAAGTCTGTAAGTTATACGCGAGTTTCATTCACCAGAGTTGCGTATACACACTGTTTTCACTAACTGAAGTTGCGTATACAAATTTTTGTGTGAATTGAAAAGATTTTTAATACAGATTCAACCCCCCCCCTCTCAATATTATTTTCAATAGCATCAGCAGTTGGAAGCTTAATGTATGCAATGGTCTGCACAAGGCCTGATATTGCACATGTAGTGGAGTTGTAAGCAGGTACATGGACAATCCAAGAAAGGAACATTGGATGGCAGTGAAATGGATTCTCAGATATTTGAAAGGTACCAAAAATCAAGCATTATGCTTTGGTGGTTCAAACATTTCTCTACAGGGATATGTTGATGCAGATATGGCAGGTGACAGAGATAATAGGAGGAGCACTGCAGGATATGTATTTATTGTAGGTGGAAAAGCTGTCAGTTGGGTTTCAAAAATCCAAAGTGTTGTTGCACTTCCAACAACAGAAGCAGAGTATGTTGCTGCTATAGCGGCTAGTAAAGAAATGATTTGGTTACAAAGGTTTATGGGTGAATTAGGTAAGGATCATGATATGGGCACGTTATAAAGTGATAGCCAAAGTGCCATTCATCTTGCAAAGAACTTAGCATTTCATTCCAGGACTAAACAAATACAGCTCAAGTACCATTTCATACGATCAGTATTGGAAGATGGAGAGTTGAAGCTGGAAAAGATACACACTAGCCAGAATCCTGTAGATATGCTAACAAAAGTTGTAACTAGGGAGAAACTGAGAATATGCTCAGTTTCAATTGGTCTTCAAGGATGACGACGAAGATGAGAAATAGCTAGGTCCAAAGAGGAGTCAGTGTCCAAAAAATGAAGCAGCGGTAGAGTTGCTACAATCATTCTCCAAGTGAGAGATTGTTGAGTGTGGAGCATGATTGTTCAGAGGTCTTTGTTTTAGCCGGATGTATACCCCAGGAAGTTTGTACACCCCTCCATGCGGGAGGGTGCGAAAGGGGGGGGGACATGTCCCCCCGCGGGGGTTTAGGGGGGCCAATCCCCCCCAGCTGGGGGGTCCAGGGGCCTGCGGTCCCCCAGCTGGGGGGTCCAGGGGCTTGCGGTCCCCCAGCGGGGGTTTCGGGGGCAGCGCCCCCGAAGCTAAAAGCAGATGTAAAATTGCCTTGTAAAAGTATAGTAATTTCTAGTCAATCTGGGCCATTCATTAGGAGGATGATCTGACAGTAGAACTTATGTTTAGTTTAGGGTTTTTTGCCCTAGAAGGAAACCCCTCTCTTTGTATGAGGGCATTGTATTTGAGGCTGTGTAATAGATGTGTATTCTCTTAGCGAGAAACAGAGAGGTGAGACTGTGAGAGAAAATAGAGGATATTACAACGGATTTGTTGTAGGTTGTGTCTCTTCATTTTGCTGGATAATAGAAAGGAAGGACTGGCTATTCGAGGTGGACGTAGCCCAAACTAGGTGAACCATGTATATCTGTGTCTCTCTTGTTTTATGCATTTTCTGTGTTTATATTTCTGCAATATTTTATGTGTTCCATTGCTCCGTAATATATAATTTTTTAACAGGAATAAGGTGAAACGAAAGGGTGGACCATTGAATCACTTCAAATACTTGTGTTGGAGTATCAATAGACAACAAGATGCATATATTCATTGGTGTTTTTGTAAAGAAAGCTAGCTAATTGAACAGTGGAGAGACTTAATTCAAAAATTTCCATGCAGAAAGAGAACCAGAAGAGAAGTTGACTTGAGATAGAGGAGCAGAGAAGATAAACAGTTGTAAAGGAGCAAAGGCAGAGTAGAAAAAGAGAAGGAAGAATTCAGAATTAGAGAACAAGTAAGCCAACAAAATAAAAGTTTCATGTATCGGGGGATTGGTGTCTCTTTTCAGGTAGTAGCTTGAAAAAGAAAAGGTTTTAGCTTATAAGAAGATGGAGTGGGTGTTCCTAGCAAGTTGTAGCTTGCAGAAGAAAAGAGAGGTTGAAGCCTCCTATAGGTAGAAGCCTACAAAAAGTGATGTAAAAGAGGGAGTGAGTGCTTGCCTTTACATTACAACAAAATATGTGTTTTCTCCCTTTATGGGTTTTCAATTATATCTTGGGTCTACATGTGTTCCATGTGTTGCTTGTGTGTTTGATTTTAAATTCATGGTTAATTTTTGAACACCTATAAAACTCTACAAATTGTTCAAAAATTAAAGGTTAAAATTATGTCAAAATAATTTGAAATTGGTCATTGCTAAAACACACCATTATTGATTCACCCCCCCTCAGTTTTTGCCTAGCTTCTAACAACTATTATCAGAGCAGGTTCTCAATAATTTCCTAGTTTCCAACAACTATTATGAGAGCAAGTTCTTTCTGCATCAACCTAATAGCTGGAAGAAATATCTAACTTATAGAAATGGTCAGTTAGGAAGGGTGTTCAACAAATAAATCTCCTTTGTTTAATGGTACTAATATACATTTTGGAAAGTTAGCATGAAAACCTCTTTAATGTCCCTCAAAGAAAATGTTTGGGGTGTTATTGAGCATGGTTATGAGGAAACCCCTACTATTGTCGATAGAGAGGATAAATTGGAATTTCCCTTCAATGATAAAGTTATGAATCCTATCCTTAGTGGGGTAGCTAAGTCAAAGTTTGTGAAAGTAATGCATCGTAAGGCTGCTAAAGGTATGTGGGAGAAATTAGCAAGCATTCATGAAGGTGATGGCAAAGTGAAATTGGCCAAATTACAAGTTAATAGAATGCAGTTTGAGTCTTTAAGAATGGATGATGATGAAGACATAGCTAAGTTCTTTCTTCGAGTTGATGAAATTGTTAATGTTGTGAAGGGTATTGACGAAAAAATTAAGGAGTCTACAATATTCCAAAAAGTGTTGAGATCACTTCCTGCCCAGTTTAATCCTAAAATATCAGTTATTGAAGAAATTTCTAACATTGAAACCCTAGAAATGGATCAATTTTTTGGCTTTCTAAAATCATAAGAAATGAGGATTAGGAAAGGAAAGTAAGCCGCATGGGATCCAGCATTCAAGGTAGACAAGAAATCTACAAAAGACCAAGAGTACTCATGTTTAGGCTCAGATGAACAAGAAGAAAAATTTATGAGAAGACTAAAGAAAGTGATTAATAAGTATAATGGAAAACTTATTTTAAGTGCTTTAATTATGGAAGAGTAGGGAACTATGCCTCAAATTTTCCATTTAAGAAGCAAGAGAATGAGTTTAAAGGTACCTAAAAGAACAAATTTAACAGAGTGAAGAAAGAGAAAAGATTCAAAAAGAAAAGATTTTATGCATAAGGAGATAGAAACTCCTCTGAAGACAAGTGAATCTTCTAATGAAGACATAATTAATGAATTCATGCTTATGGACCTAGAGTCTCAATCTGAAAAACTAAATGAACCTAGGTTGAGTGAAGAAGAAGAGGGTGATGTTGACCTTAAAGGATAGATTATTAATGCTCTAGAAGAAATTGATAGGATCAAGCAAAAGAACATAAAACAAAGAGAAATTTTGATAAAATATGTTAAAGAAGAGCCTAAGTCTTAAGAGCTTGTCCAATTTAAAATTGAATTAGAAGAGGCCAAAAAAGGCAAAATACATTCTATTACAACAATTAAAAGAGAAAGGAAAAGAATGCGAGAAGTTGGAAGAAGAAGTAGTTGCTTCGAGAAAGAAGCTAGAGAAAACACAAGTTGAGTTAAATGTGAACCTTAAACATATTAAGGGATCTGAAAGTTGGATGAGATATCGAATGATCAAAGATCTCCTCTTATGAAAACTAGTTTGGGCTATGAAGGAGAAACCAATAAGCAAAACACGAAGGATAAAAATACCATCAACTTCATCAAAATTGTCACATGAGATAATGACAACAATCAGAAGCTAAAGAATAAAGATGTTAGCAACACACAACAATAGAAAAAGATTAATCTCACTTAGTTACAATAAAGGACTAATCCTACTCAGTAGGCACAAACAAGGATATTTGACAAGAAACTAAGAAGTTACCAGAAGCCTTATTTCTTCAAAAGAAAAAATCATCAAATGCCAAGGATACCATATTCACAAGTACCAACGATTCCCAGGTATGAAAAATTCTTCTATGGATATTGTTATTTGTGTAAAAAATTTGGCCACAACATAGTGAACTGCAGAGCATATATTAGAAGGAATCAAATATGGAACCAGAAAAGAAATGAATTTAATAACAAATTTGCAAGAAACATAAATAGGAACAACAATCCTTCCCCCCCTTTCTGATGTCAATGAATGCTACTGTTGCCACAACCTTAGACAAATTTTATGAATGCCAACTCAAAAATTTCAAAACACAATCACAATATAATCATAAGACAAAGGAACCCATGGTGTCGAAAAAGAAAAATGAAGAGAAGAAAACTGACAAATGTGGTCTTTTTGTTTATGCTCAGAACCAGAATAGTCAGTGGTACGTAGACAGTGGTTGCTCTAGAAATATGATCGAAGATAAGAGCAAGTTCATGTCTCTAAATGAAAACAAAATTGGAAATTTCACCTATGGCAATGATGCAAAAAAAAAACGGAAAAGGTACAGTAAACTTGAATAATAGCAAAGGCAAGCCACGAGATGTATTATTTGTGGATGGAATGAAACATAAACTACTGAACGTGAGCCATTCTATCCACCAAAAGTGGATACCCCCAACAGAACTTTTCTCCTACTCATCCTCTTCCAACCGGCAACCAACAACTCCTAACTGTAGCCACCTTGTAGTCGATGTGATGTGCCACTTTATCTCTGCCACTTGCATCAACCATATGTTTCTTCATCCATTTGTCAAGAGCACATGTTAGAAGGTGGGAAAATCAATCCAAAATGTATGTCATTCGTTGTGCAATAAGGTGCTTATGCTTGTTCTTCATTTGGGAATTTGGCATGGATTATTGGACGACTTGGAAGAAGGAAGGGTTTTAACTTTGGTTTTGTTCCCTCACCTTAAATTATGGCTTAATCTTCAATTCTAGTCCAGTAGGACCTCCCCTATTGACCCATGGCTTTAAGAAGGGCACTACTTGGCAAACCTTGATTTTAGTAGTGTGATATTGTTTTCCCATTCCACTTATATCACTCCTCTCCCCACATTATAAGTCATGTTCACCGTTTTCCCTCTCTAGTTCCACATGACCATTGGGTCCACAGGGTGTTGGCACAGCCCCTCCCTTTGTCCACATATCTAGGTCGACCTGGAAACATTTCCCCAGAGGTTGGTGCAACTAAAATAAAAGTAAAAGCATATCATGGCCACAAGCAAGAAACAAAAGAAAGAAAATTATAAAATGCAAAAGATGATTGCGCTATTAATATTAGCACATGTTCAAAATCCAAGAATGAGTTCTACCCATTATTATTATGGTCATCACCCATCTCCTTGGGCCAATGTTACCCTATTACATCATTAAAAGGAACCCTTGCACGTCCCAACCCCTTGTGGGCGATGAACTACCCCAGATTTAAGGGAGTAACTATTGTTATACATCATCACAACATGCTCTCATTTCCTAGATTTTTGAGTAATAAAACAAAGAAAAATAAAGAAAATCAAAAGGAAATAAGAGGGGTGGAAAAACAAAGGTAGTGGTAACCAACATATCCATGATGGCTCCCTCCTCGCATCTGTATACCCAGAATGTGGACTTCTTCAATATAGCTTTGACCATGGAATTTGGCTCTGAGCCCCCTCTAGCCCCATTTCGTTCCACTATTATTCACATGTCATCTATTGATTGAAGGATGTACCAAGAACATGTATTTCCCCTTAAGGGTTGGGAACACCTAATAGGATCATTTATTAGCCACTCCTATCTAGGGAAATAACACTATTACAAGATCAAAACCCCAAATTTGGAAGGGAAGCCCCATATGAAGTTACAATTTTCCCATGATTAACAAGTTTGGTGCACTTAGATGAACTAATTATTATTGTACCTAATGGAGAAGATACAACACTGGACATTGTTTGTGATTAGCAGGTGATTTTCATGATGGGTTGGGAAACTTAACTGGGGCTGAAGTCCACTAGAAGACCATTATGACAGCCTACAAGTGAAGCGTTGAGAGCCATGGGACTCCTACTACTTGCAAAGCATAATTACACTCCATGGGTACAAGTCCACTAGAAGACCATTATAATAGCCTACAAGTGAAGCGTTGAGAGCCATGGGACTCCTACTACTTTCAAAGCATAATTACACTCCATGGGTACCTAAAACACCCCTAGTAGTCTGCACTTTGTCCCACATTATTTGCGAGATGATGCACTTGGACTAGTATGTCCCAATTTGCTTGGTAGTGATCACATGGTTTAACAGCTGATCTAAGGCCCAAATATGGTTTGTCTCACCCCTTGAGACATGGGAGGGATAGCACCATCCTTAGAGCCCTCAATGTTGGAGCAGAATGAAGGTATTTTATCACCAAGAGACCGATGAGACCCATTTTGTGCCCCAAACACAAAACTAGGGTCCACAAGATGATTTCCATGGAGATTTAGGGGCCAACCCTTAAATTATGATTTATGGAGCCCTCTACACTCAATTTGGAATTGGAGGAGCCTAACGTGTGCCCTAGAATGGCCTACATATGCATGACATATGAAATTCGACCTCTTTTAGGGGTTAATTCTGAAGTTTTTAGTTGGCTATGAGTTTGGCATGTAATCAAGCCCATTACTTTAAAACTTGAGGGGATTTTAGGCTAAACTAGAGATCATTTGACATCTATATATTTGAGGGAAATCATTTTATCTTCTCAAAATCATCACTTGGAAAATTTGGGCCTCTAAAAGAATTTGTACTTTTTTCCTTCTTGGTTATCGGAGTATCTTGGATGCATTTCAATGTGTGGAAGCTATTTTAGATTGTCTTTGGAGGTATTTCTTAGATGAATGTATGGATATACTACATGTATCTTGTAAGTTCCTATTGTTGAATAATTTATGCTAATTTGTTGAAAACTAATTTTAAAGGCTATCTAGTTCATAATTGCATATGTTACTCGTTTTATAACACACTAGTACAAAATGGCTAATTAATTACTAAAAAAACGACTAAAATTTGCATATAAATGACTATTTTTCAGTGGGTGACCAGTAGTAGCTAATTTACAGTATCTTATAACACGACCAACTTTTAGTTGTTTTTAGCTTAGTCATTAATTGGTTGTCTCAATTTTGTCATCTAGTAGTATACATAGTCATAAATTTAGTCATTGATTTAGACATTAATTGCCACAATTCATGACCAAATATATTACTATATGATCACCTAAGAAAACCAATTAATGGCCAAAGAAATATGACCAAAATGTTAGTCGTGTTATAAGATACTGTAAATTAGCTACTAATAGTCATATATATGCAAATTTTAGTTATCGTGTAAAACCAATTAATGACCAGAGAAATATGACTAAATTTTGGTCGTGTTATAAGATACTGCAAATTATCTACTAATAGTCATATATATGCAAAATTTAGTCTTCATTTGTAATTACAAATTTATCATTTGCGGTAGTCATTTATCTTTTTTTGGTAGTTTCATATTCATTATATAAACTATTAATTTAGTAGTTTATATTCATTTCATTTACTTTCATTAATAATCATTATAAATGACTAATTTAGTCATATATTCATTTTATTTGTGTTCATCATTAATCAATATAACTTACTAATTTAGTGGTTTTAGATTGATTTTATGTGTTCATTATTAATCAACATAAATTAATTAGTATGATTTTTTGATTAAAATTTAAAAATGTCATACAATGTGCATGTTCATCTAATATGAAAACACGAAGTTACATATGTTAATTACAATACTAAACAATTGTTAGAAAAATATTATATATGACAGAGAAATGCAAGACATATAATATGCGGAAAAACACAAACACATAAAACCAGAGAGACACAGATATACGTGGTTCACCCAATTTGGGCTACGTCCACCTCGAACAGCGAGTCCTTCCTTTCTATTATCCAGCAAAATGAAGAAACACAACCTATAGTAGATCCGTTGTAATATCCTCTATTTTCTCTCACGGTCTCACCTATCTGTTTCTTGCTCTGAGAATACACATATATTCAATAGCCTCAATACAATATCCTCATACAAAGAGAGGGGTTGCCTTCTAGGGCAAAAAACCCTAAACTAAACATAAATTCTACCGTCAGATCATCTGCCTAATGAAGAGCCTAGATTGACTAGAAATTACTATACTTTTACAAGGCAATTTTACATCTGTTTTTAGCTTCGGGGGGCGTTGACCCCAAACCCCCCAGCCAGGGGGATGCCTCCCCCCCCCCCCCAAAACCCCCGCACCCCCCTGCATGGAGGGGTGTACAATCTTCTTGGGGTATACATCCGACTGAAACAAAGACCTCTAAATTAGGGTGATAATCATGCTCCACACCTAACAACAATATCAACTACAAATATGAATAATTTCAACCACATAAATTTTATTATATGAAATGTTAAAGTATTACAATATGAGTTTCCAACTTAATATTGGTTGGACTACAATTTACACATGAAATGATGTTTCATCACTTCAAAGCATTATCATTGTGTTGCCAAGGCATTGCAGGTGAATTCACCAACTCTAAAGACTTGACCATCAGTCTCTATGTGTTTGTCTTATGTGGGATATTGACTCTAAGGGTATCACTAGACCAACTCTCTTGTCTCTCTCTTTTTGCATTTGTCACTCCAGTGTTATTTCTCTCATCCTCTTTCTTCGATTCCTGCTTCTTACACTCAATACTAAGTTTCTTTTCTGAAAACAAAAGAATATACAATGCAGAGTGTAAGACATTAAATGCAATGAACACTAGAATATAAACTAAGGTATACTATAAAGAGTTTATATGACATATACCTCAACATCAACAATGTCAAATCCATATTTCTCCATACAAGCAAGAAACTCAAACAAGATTTCTTCAGTTGGGCATTAGTGGTCACTATAATGTAGCTAGATGACCTGTATAAACAAAGCAAATAAAATGTCACCATATAAAATAGCACCCTAGTAACTTAGTATTCAACTTTGAAGGAAATCTTAGGCACAACCATGTCAACTAAGTTACATGCTAAAAAACTCAAGCTGTAGATAACCTGTGAAAACAAATAATTTGAGGTGTGATGTTTAATTCTTGTTATTTTATTCACAACAACATTTCATTTTCTAATGTATGAAATTGGTCAGGTATATAAACAACATGTGCTCAAATAACAACATGAAAGCAAACTTTTTTATAGTCATGATTTTTTTTAAACACGAAATAGCTATAAGGATTCCAATCAATATCGTGTAATACTAATTTCATCTTCAAGCTTTGGTGGTTGTTTAAATGGACATGATACAAAGTATTTTCTATTTCATAGTTAAAGGACAAAACAAAATCAAAATAAACGTTCAAAATACAGTCAAACAATAAATAGAGGATATCATGGAATGGAGATTGCAATTATAAAAAATATGTTCACCTGTCCACTGATGTCTTGTCTAGCATTCCTAAAACATTTGCTTTGCCAAAATAACCATGAGGTGAAAGAATCACAACATTAAAAACCATAGGAATCCCTACTAGAAACATTTCCAAAGTCAATAGCTCAAGTGCTTGAAGGATCTCTAACAACAAATGAATCATATCCAAGACATGCTCTGCAT
The DNA here is from genome assembly GCA_000404065.3 of Pinus taeda. Classification (NCBI taxonomy): domain Eukaryota; kingdom Viridiplantae; phylum Streptophyta; class Pinopsida; order Pinales; family Pinaceae; genus Pinus; species Pinus taeda. The sequence goes on from APFE030063934.1 coordinate 184,482, forward strand.
TGTCTCCCATCCTTTTTCCAATCACATTTCTTGTAACCTGCCCATAGAAAATTCAAGTAATAATCAAACGAAAGCATTAACATTTGTTTTGATCTTTTATATCTATAAAATTTGAATCTGATTTGTTTCAGGGGACACATTAATTTATATTTAAAGTCTTCCTGACATATGAGAAGGTATCAATCAAGCATGACATTAGAAAAATCGACCTCAATGAGGTCCTCAAACAATTTCTACAATATCAATATTTTTCTTGCTATGATATCTTGGGTAGAAAAAAGAACACATCTACAAAAGAAAAATCCATATATTGCTTATGTTCAAACTATGTATATGGTGTATTCTTAGACAACTTTTTAAGATGTTCCTTCGCATTTACCAAAGTGAACTGTAGCTTGGTTAAACTTTGTATCCTTTCATTCGGCATCAATTTCTACAAGATAAATGTCACACATTATTCTTTCCCATTTCTCAACATGCTACATATGATAATTGAAAGTCACATAAAACCAAGAGAAAACCCTTTTCTAACCAAAACAAACAAACAAACAATGCCTCTAATAAAACTTCATTATAATATCAGTAGATGAAAAGGAGTGGCCCGTTTTTGCTGCTTGACTTTTCATGTTTTGTTATGAAAGTCTTTGAGCTTCAGCAACCAACAAATGTGAGGGCACTTGTAAATGTGAAAAAAATTATGTTGACCTTTGTAGACTTCTTAAAAATGATGTGAATGATGCCATTTTCGGATGTGGTAAATATCATACTAAAAAATGGCCACATTGGATGCAGAGATTATATATAAAAACTTGTGGACATGACATGTATTCCAATAAATTGCATTGCAATGACTTCCATGGGCCTCCACAGGTTACAGGTCCTCAGTATGTTAGTATTTATGATGAAAGAGAGATGGCAACGATAAGTATGGGTGGTCCTAGTTTGTATAGTGGATATCTTCAAACCAAAATCGTCATCTTAATGAACCTAGGTTCTGACATGGTAAACTCGGATCTGGTCCTCACCTATTTTCATTCCATCGTACTTTTTCAAGACTCAAAAGGAAATAATAGTCCTTTAGCTTATAATGGGGTTTCTTTTGAGGTTATAGATAAAGCTTATCCAAAGCAAATGAATTTTTGGGCTCCAAGAGATAGGGATCAGTTAAATGATAAAAATCATATGTTTTTTTCCCAAGATTCAAATGTAGGGATACATTTTGTAGATTTTACCTGTCCACCAGTGTTTTGTCTAGCATTCCTAAAACATTTGCTTGCCCAAAATAACCATGAGGTGAAATAATCAAAACATTAAAAACCATAGGAATCCCTACTAGAAACATTTCCAAAGTATATGGCTCAAATGCCTCAGCCCCTCTTATAGTGGCAAACCATATAATGTTAAAAATGAACTTCCATAAGCTATTTTGTCTAGCAAATCCTCCATAGTTGAATTTGGACGTTGTTATCACTCAGGTTGTTCCCCAAAACTTGTGAGAAAAGGGAATACGGCCGAGGTAACCACTAACCAATCTTTTAGATGCAACTTCTAGCCAATATGCATCCAGAGAGGGCTTTCTCTTTATAATTTAGCTTTGTTTTAAGGTATTTTAGGCTAGTTATGATGTACAGGGTTTTGTTTTAAGTTTGTTGGATGATGATTTTCAATAAAACATGGGTGAAAGTCTAAGAAGTTCAGTCCATTGGGCTATGGAGTCTAAGAGTGTACACTGCTAGATGTGGTTTTTCTTTGATAGAGGAGGCACTACAAAGCAAGATAATTAGATCATTGAGCAATTTATAAACTGAAATTGGATGGGCATGGAGGTCAAGAGGTGAAAGGCAATTAAGAGTCTTTCATCATGCTGGCAGAGGGAAAGTGAATGAATATTTCAGGGAGAAATTTAAGAATTCCCTAAGTATACTCAAGATGCAAGAACCAGGGGAAACAAGAGCAATAAAGAATTCCTGCTTATGCTAGTTTCTGAAGAAAACATAAAAAAACAGAAAAGATTGAACACAGAGTACAGTGAAGTAAGTTTTGGGTTATTCTTTTTCCCTGCTGTTAACATTATGAACACAGATGATACATAAAAACACAAAAACTGTAAAACATGAGTTAAAAAGACTTATTGATCCATGAAGTAATTCAAGAATTCTGCAACATAGTCCAATGTCATTAATCCCACATCCAAAGAGTTCAGTTCATCAACAACGCATTCTAGTTGCCTTTTATTCATAAGAGTTCTCAGAGTTACAGCGCAATTCCAGAAGAGATATCACCCCATAATACATCTCACGGGGAGGTATTTAAACAAAAAAGGAGTTACAAAATATCTTATGGAAAAATATCCCGCAATAAATTCATTCATCTACTTTACAGGAGAAGTAAATGAGAGAAATGAATGCAGGAGTAAATGCTGGTGTGCTGGTTGTTTAGTTGGTCAAAGATATTTGACTTTTTGAATAGAGTAAGTCGGCTGGTAGTTGTCCCTTGATTTCGCGTTCCTGCGTTGTTGTTCTGGCTTGACTCCCTTTCTCTGGTGTCTTCACCTTTATGATATGTGCCACGTGTTTTGCCATCGGATTAAATGCAGATGATAAAAGAAAAATCAAAACTACCTGGGTAAGACCTCCAACATGCTCTGCCACCATTGATCTGTTGGCAACTGGTGTCTTTGCAGTTTTATTAATGTTTCATCAGCTTCAGTATACCTGTAGAAGTTGGGCTAGACTTCAAAAAGATGATTTATCTCATGTTCGATATAGAATAGATTTTCCAACTTGTCTTATAAGCTCTGTCCAGAGGGAGGTCCTATATTTTCTGAAGTGCTTGATGCTGCTGTGATCTGATTGGCAACATATGTATTTACCCTGTGAGCATATTGTTCATGTGTCAACAGTCTTTGATTGCTGGTTAACAAACTGGGTAGACCCTTTTGCTGCAAGACTGTTAACTTCTCTGTGAAGGCATTTATTTCCATCTGCATTTCTTGGCACTTTCTTTCCAAATTTTGTATAAAATTCCTCATGGTTAGCACCTTTTTCACTGTCAAAATAGTGCTTGTTCTATCCCTGATCTCCAGAGTTGCTAGTTGTTCCCTGGTGTGAGTGTTCAAAAAATGAATTAGTCTATTGGCCTGCTCAGGCATGTTTCCCAATGATGCTTTGGCCTTTTAAATCTCTACTTGGGCCCTTTCTATCAATTCAATTTGCTCATGGATTGTCTGAATTGATTGCCATTGATCAGTGATGGACTGGCCAATTTTGGTCCACAAAATTGTTTTAATTTTTGCTAGAGGTTTATGAAGGGTGAGATCTTTTTCCAAGGATTTCACCTTATTCTCCAAGGCCTTTACCTCTCTAGTTTTCTCTGCCACTGTTATCTTATATTTGTCATAGCTTACCTCTAGCTTGGCTAATCTTTCTTTTGCCTCTTTAAGCTTTGACATTTGGACTTCTAGCTCTTTTACTGCTTTCATCATTTCTTCCATCCTCATGCTGGTATCTGGTCCTGTTGTTGCTGCTGCCGTTGAAGCATATGTGGCTGATGTACCTGTTGTTGATGTTGGAACAGTGGGAGGAATTGTTGTTGTGACTGTGGGGGGAGTAGTGGTAACTGTTGGAGCTATTTCAGGTGGTTGGGAGGTCGACTCTCCCTGCTTGGCTTGCAATGCTTTCTCCAACTCTTGCTCTGTTTGAGTTAGCCTTTGATTCATCCTCATCAGCAAATCCATTACGTCTTCTTCTGCTTTTTCTTGTACAAGTTCAGCAGTTTGGGGGTACATGGTGACAGGTAGCTTCAATTGCTTCCTAAGTGCAGCAATATCTTCTTCCTTTTTCTTTATCAGTGCTTTGATTCCCTTGGCATCCTTGGGATCATGTCCTAGCTCAATAATTATCTCTTCTAGGGTCTTTATTCTATTGTCTTTGGCTAAGGAAGATATCTTTTCCAAATCCAATTGGGCAGATGTATTACTTAATGACTCCTTCAATTGGTGGGCCAACATTTCCTTGTCTGTCAATGTAGCATAGACCATTTCACCAGTTTGTTTGTGCAGTTCAATCTGGTCCATTGGGTGTATATCTTTAGCAAGGACCTCTAGATTTGTTCTTATGTAGTCAGCTGCAGACTGTGGTTGCTGAACCTTAGGCTTAAAATGACTTAAGATCATCTTCTCCTCCTTAATGTCATATGCTACCATTAGCCTTTGCTGTTTGGAGGGTGTCATTTTGAGAAATTGATCATAAAACTGTATCCTCAATGACTCATTTTGGGCCTTAATCTCCATGAATGTTCCTTTAATATCAGAACGTTGCTTACTTTGAGGCCTTAAGGAAGAAACTTCCATACCATGTTGCCTCTCCATTTCTTGCCTGTGAGAGCTGGTGGATGTCTGTTGGCTGGTTGCCCTCTCCTCTCTTGGGCTTTCTGTGATTTCTTCACTAATTTCCTCTTCAGGTAAAGGATCTACTCTTTGCTTTTTGGCCCTTGGCTACTCTGTTGATCCACTTGCAGGTGTGGTCTCTTCTCTGTCCCTTTTCTTGCTCCTTTCCTCATTGAGAGGAGTCTGTAATGGTGGTACCTCTGGTGCCTCTGTTTTTAATGAAGGGGCTTGCCCTTGACCTTGTTCCTTTGAGGTAGTTGGCTGGTCTGTCATTGTATCTTGATGTGTGTCTACTACCTCCTTGCCCTTTGTTGTTCCTGCTGTTGGAGTAGTCCTTTCTTGGGAAGCTTGTTGTGAAGCTGCAGTGGTTGAAATGCCTTCTCCAGTTTGCTGTGGCACTTTAAATGACACCTTCCCAAAAGAATCTAAGTCAAGAGTCTTTTCAAGATTTTTCATATTTTGTTCCATTTTCTTTTCCTCGGTGAGTTGTTCAATTAGTGTGCCTTCTACCCACTCATCTTGGTTGGAACATTGTTCTATTTCAGGGATGCTGCAATGTTCATAGGCTACAAGCCTATATTTTATCCTTCTTGCATTGATAAATCCATTTGGGTCATAGGGTACCGACCAAAAGCTCCTCTTTAATCTGAATTGTTCACCCAATATCTGGTCGGCCTCTTTCCATCCTTCTTTTTTGTTCATGATGTAGGGACCTAACTAGTCTCTTAATTTCAATTGAACCTTTTTCTTGGTACTATGAAAATGAGTTAAGTCTGAATTGATGAATTGCCTGAAATATTCCAAGGAAAATAGTCTCATTGGCACATATCTTGGCAGCCTGTAGGGGCACAGCTCACAGCCATATATTCTGATAACAGTATGATTCTGGTAGAAATACCAGTCACCTATTTTGTAGCTTTTAGAGAGCTGTAATATTTTTTGCATATCATAAGATAGTCTAAGAGGAGGAGTTCTCATCAGGAGAGAAGAGACTGGATAGACAAACATGTCAATAAACTCACAGTAAGAGTAAGGAGAGTTGTGGACTTAATGAAAGACTAAGGTCCAAAAAATCACAGACCTCTTTTCTCCTTTAGAGTCTAATTTCCTGATGGGAAATTGGAAACTATCTGGCTGATAATATAGAAATAGATGATAGATGTAGGATGAATATTTGAAGACTCCCTCCCTGTCTAAACTCAAGAGCTGGTCATGGATCTTGTTGGCTATGAATTTAGCATAGTTATATTTGACAGCAGGGGGCTGCCCTGGGGTGAATATGGATAATAAGACTAGTGTAGTTTCATCAATATATTCACTTGTCTTGAACCCCGGAATGTAAGACATCATATCAACAAGTAATTTACCGACTTCATTGAACCATGCATAGTGAAAAGTAGGTGGCTCAGTGGGCTGACAGTTTGGCTTGATAAACATTTGGGCAATGTGAGTTATCTCTGAACTAGACAATTTGGGGCCCTCATTGTAGGAATGTACAGGGTAAGTTCCTCAGACAAAACACGAAAAGGACACCGCTCACAAACATATCACAGATCAATACACCAGTATTTTGACGTGGTTAAAACCCTCAGAGAGGGAAACAGTCCACGGCCTGTGCCAACGAGGCTACTACAGGCAATTTATTAATAAAAGAATGAAAATTTACATAAGCTTCTCTCATGCACGGTGAACCTACAAATGACCCTCCATGCGCTTTAAATAGAATTCATGGACCAATCGGGTGTCAAGCCACAGATCAAGTGTCGGTAATACCGAGGAGAGAATGAACCATCGGATCACTACATATCGTGACCGTCGGATTGTAAGTTACAAAATGTACAACGGTAAAGAAACACACTTTACCTAACTCTATACCTAACTCTATACTAGACCAAGTTGAACTTAACTATTCCTATGTGTCGGAATATCCTTAACATCCCCCCTTAAGAACAACTTGGGATAGGATTGAAGGATTTACAAATATGACACAATAGGAGAAGGAAGGAGGCACTAGAGCCTATCCCCCCTTAGTGACAACTTCCTGAACTCCAAGCATATATCGAAGTTTAGTGAACTTCGCCTCTGTGAGAGCCTTTGCGAAGATGTCTGCAACCTGATCATCTGTTGAACAATATTGCACTTCAAGAACATGGTCATGAATGAGCTTTCTGATGAAGTGCATGTGTAGTTCAATGTGTTTGCTGCGCTGATGCTGAACTGGATCTTTGCAAAGCTGAATGGCACTTTGATTATCACACCAAAGTGTAGTCAGATGCTGCTGTTGAAAACCAAACTCTGATAAGATCTGACGAAGCCAAAAGGCTTCCTTACTAGCCTCCACAGCACAACGATACTCTGCTTCTGCTGAAGAAAGAGAAATGGCAGCTTGTTTCTTGCAAGCCCATGTAATAGGTCCTGAACCAAGAGTGAACACATAACCAACAGTAGACTTCCGATCATCAGGGTCACCAGCCCAATCAGAATCAGTGAAACAAACAATAGAGGAGATGCTTCAGCACTGTAATGAATGCCAAACTGAACTGTACCGTGAACATAACGAAGTATTCGTTTAGCTGCTTTCCAATGACTTTCACGTGGGGTTTGCATAAACCGAGCAACAAGGCCCCCAACAAAGGAAAGATTAGGACGAGTATGGGTTAAATACAAAAGTTTTCCTACAAGTTGACAGTATAAGGTAGCATCAACTTCAGGGGAAGTACAAGTGACTGAAAGTTTGAATCCAGGCTGAAAGGGAGAAGGAGCTGGCTTACAATATTCCATGTGAAAAAAGCGTAGAAGATCATAGGCATACTTGGATTGGGAGAGGAAAATACCTTCCTTGGATTGCAAGACTTGAAGACCGAGAAAATAATGTAAATGTCCTAAGTCTATCATTTCAAACTTCTTTTTAAGGCTGGACTTCACATGGTTAATAAGGTTGGGATCACTACCAGTGAGGATAAGATCATCAACATAAAGAACAAGAATGATAAGAGACTTTCTCTCTTTCTTGGTGTAGATAGTATTGTCAGAATGACACCTAGAAAATCCAGATTCTAAAAGAAAACTATCCATTTTGGCATACCAAGCCCGAGGAGCTTGCTTGAGACCATAAAGGGATTTCTTAAGACGACATACAAGGTTGGAGTTTGTTTGTATAAACCCAATAGGTTGTTCCATGTAGATTTCTTCATGCAAGTCTCCATGCAAGAAGGAGGATTTAACATCCATCTGATGGACTTCCCATTTGAAATAGGCAGCAAGGGAAAGAAAAAGGCGGACAGAGTTCATTTTGGAAACGGGGGAAAAGGTTTCAGTATAATCAATGCCTTCAACTTGTGAAAAGCCCTTAGCAACAAGTCGAGCTTTATGTTTATCAACTTTCCCATCTGGCCCATACTTGGTTCTGTAAACCCATTTTCATCTAACAAGTTTGCATCCCTTTGGTAGAGGAACAAGATCCCATGTATCGTTTGCCAATAATGAACGATATTCTTCATTCATAGCTACGTTCCAATCTAGATGGCCTGAAGCTTCTGCAAAGTTTTCAGGATCATAATTTGCTGACAATTGAGCCAGTAAAGAAGAGGCTCTTTCAAACTGAGAACGGGTACAGCGCTGATCTGTAGGATCACCGGCAAGTTCACCTGCTGCATCTCGAGTAGCTTGGACCCATTTTGGAAGTAAAGGAGCTGAAGGAGCTGAAGGATGATCCTGAGAAGGTGGGGGAGGATTGTCATCCTCACTTTCATCAT